>NW_004624836.1:2207529-2217898 GCF_000247695.1 Heterocephalus glaber | reverse complement strand
AGTACTACTCAGCCATAAAAAATGTGAAATTAGAGACATTTATAGCTAAGTGGATGCACATTGAGGCAATACTCTTAAGTGAAATAAATGGGACACACATGTGTAAATACCAAATAGTTTCTCTGGTGTGAGAGACTGAAAGTGTAAATAGGACTGAATGTATAATAGCTAATATGAAATAGGAAGAAAAGGGGCAAAGGGGAAGGAAGTGGGATGGCTAGTGAAAGGATAGAAGGGAATGGGGTTATTATGAGAAAATGGAAAAATTGGAACAAAATCTTTATAAAGAGGGAGGACTGGAGGGGTTGAAGGGAGGGCTGGTCAATGGTGAAAAATAAGAACCAAGAGAGACTATGTAAAGTTGCAAATTTCCAATGATGAATGTCATTATATTGCATACCTAAAATGTACCAATGATTAGAATGAATAATCAATAATTCAAAATAGTAAGAAAAGTTCCAAAGGGGTAGGGGTAGTGGGAAGGTCATGGGAAAGGAAGGAAGGGAAATGAAAAATGTTGAGAAATGGAAAAATTTGAAATAAAGTCTTTGTAAATAGGAAAGGGTGGAGGACATGAAGAGAGGGCTAGGAATGTGGAAAAAATAAGAACCAAGATTCATTATGTAAAGGTACAATTCCCAATGAGGAATGTAATTGTGTTGTATACCTACAGTGTACCAATAAAAGAATTTAATACAAAAAACCCCCCAAATTCAGTAAAGTAGCTGGATACAAGGTCAACATACAAAAATCCATACCTTTCCTCTACATGAACAGACTCATTGAGAAATAGGGCAAACAATTCCTTTCACAGTAGCATCCAAAAAATTGAAATACCTAGGAATCAACCTAACCAAAATAATTGAAGACCTCTTCTCTGAAAACTATAGCAATTTGAAAAAAGCGATTGAAAAGGATATCCAAAAATGGAAAGACATCCCTTGCTCCTGAGTAGGAAGGATCAACATAGTGAAAGTGGCCATACTTCCAAAATTGCTTCATAGATTCAATGCAATCCCAGTTGAAATCCCAGCAGCATACTTCATAGACCTCGAGAAAACAATCCTAAAATTAATTTGGAACAAGAAGAGACCCAGAATAGCAAAGGCAATTCTAGGTAACAGAGACATTGCAGGGGGTATTAAAACCCCCAACTTGAAACTATGCTACAAAGCTAATCTGATATAAAGAGCATGGTACTGGCAGAGAAACAGACCTGAGGACCAGTGGAACAGATTAGAAGATGCAGAAACAACTCCAGACACACTCAGCCACCTCATCTTCGACAAAGGAGCAAAACACCTTCACTGGAGGAAAGATAGCCTCTTTAAAAATGGGTGCTGGAGAAATTGGGTTTCATCTTGCCAAAGGCTAAAACTAGACCTATATCTCTCACCATGCACTAAACTAAAATCAGAATGGATTAGTGATCTAAATATTGAAACACAAATGCTGAACCAGCTGGAGCAGATGTTAGGTAGAACTCTTGAATATATTGGTTTAGGAAAAGGCTTTAAGAGCAAAACCTCAGTTGTCAGTGAACTAGCACAAACAATCAGCAAGTGGGATCTCTTCTTACTTAAAAGCTTCTGCACAGCAAGAGAAACCACCAGCATTGTGAAGAGATAACTCACAATGTGGGAAAAAATTTTCACCAACCGTCCTTCAGACAAAGGTCTACTATCTCGAATCTATAAACACATTAAAAAAATCAGACCTCCCAAATATAAAGACCCAATCCAAAAATGGGCATCTGAAATGAACAGGCATTTCTGACAGAAACAAGTAGAAATGTCAAATAAACATGAAAAAATGTTCAACATCACTGGGCATTCAAGAGATACAAATAAAAACTGAAGGACCCTAGTTAGCAAAACAGAGTCCATATTGTTGCTTGATCCACCTGTCTGCCCTTTAGATGAACTCAGAAGAAGGAAGCTTAGAAACCTCCTCCCCTTAGAAAGTCTCTTAGAAACAACAATTAATCAACTATTGTTTTACAAATGTTCTAACAGCAGGATGTTCTGCTTCTGTACCTTTTGCTTGCTTTCCTAGTCCTATCCCATAGGGGGGCCTAGAAACTGTTGGCCTCAAAGGTATATAAAACATGTTTGTCTCCCCCCAGTCGGGGCTCAAGTCTGATGCTCGGCTCGGGTCCCGGCCGGTAATAAACTCCTGTGTAGATGTAATATTGGTCTCTGGTTGGTTCTTTCTGGCTGGGTCTAACATTCTTGGAGGCCCCAGCAAGACAGCCAGCTGCTCTGGAGCTTATTATGTTGGAGCCATCGTTTCTTTTTAGGAGAGACCAGGATCGGACATTGGAGGTGTTTGGCCCCTCTGGGCACTGGTCTGCAGAAGGAGAGGCCACCCTGATGGTATTCCGGGGCTCTGGGTAGGCCAGTCCCAGTCGGGCCCTATCACTGATCAACTGACCCACAGGAGTTTATCGGGAAAGCCTCTAGTGGTAAGAATTGAATGATTCTTAGTCCACTGTGGGTAGGTAGGAGGAAGCTGGATGCAGCACAGGTTCCCCTATCTAGAGTCTCTTCACATTGGCAAGCAGACTTACTGGGTAGGAGTCATCAGAAGGGCAACTTCCTGGATGGGGTCCATATCCTTTTGGCTTCAGAGGTTTTACTTGGCCAATGTTTGTCTTTGTCTGTTTATTGTTGTCTGTCTGCTTGCTCTGTGTGCATTTTGCATTTTCACAGGCTAAAATTATGGGTTCCTCACAGTCCACAAAAGGAACTCCACTTGATTGTGTTTTGAGTAACTTCAAAAAAATTTATTCCATGGACAGGGAAGATGAATATGGCATAAAATTTTCTAAAGGCAAATTACGAACTCTGTGTCAATTAGAATGGCCCACTTTCAGAGTCGGTTGGCCCCCGGTGGGAACTTATTCTATGCACATTTCTCTCAAGGTTTGGAATGTGGTCATGGGAGTCAGGGCCCCACAGCATCTGGATCAATTCCCACATATTGACATTTGGATCGATATGTTGGAAGATCCCCCTCAATATTTTATACAATGTACAGGTCCCAATCAACCTTTGGCAACCCTGAATTGGAGGAGGAGAGGAAATCATAAGCTACCTGAAAAGAGCCCATCTCTGATGGTTGTGTCATCCAGTAAAGGTGTTCTCTCATCTGAACCTGAGGATGATTTGTGCCAACTTCCCCCTTATCACATGGGTGGAATTGGCACCCTGGGTAGGGTCCCTGAATCTCCCACTGGAGGCCCCCCACTTCCAGATTCCTCCTTGGGCCAGATCCGCTCACCTCCCCGTACTTTATGGGACAGGACTAGGGTCCATCAGCCCCATCTTCCTCCTCCCTTTTTCCTTTAAAACAGAAAGAGCCAGGGGGAGGATTGATTTATGTCCCTTTTACAACTAGTGATCTTTACAATTGGAAACATCAAAATCCCCCCTTCTCTGAAAAACCTCAGGCATTAATCTCTCTTCTTGAGCCTGTTTTTCATACCCATCAGCCAACTTGGGATGATTGCCAGCAGCTTTTACAGATCTGTTCACCACTGAGGAGCAGGACTGCATTTATCAACAGGCAGTCAAAGAGGCCCTGGGGCCAAACCCCGGCATCACTCCTGGAACCCCAGGGTATTCGGCTAGGGCTGAAGCAGCAGTTCTGTCATGGCACCCCAAATGGGACCCCAATGATGATGATGGTAGGAGGAGGCTGAGGACCTACTGCCAGCACTTATTAGGGGGACTCCAGGCAGTAGCCAGGAAGCCCACTAATTTGAGTAATGTAAGTGAGGTTCACCAGGGAAAAACAGAGTCTCCGGCTGCATTTTTAGAGAGACTCTTGGAAGCCTATAGAGTTTTCACTCCTATTGACCCAGAGGCTCCCAAAAATGCAGCAGCTTTAAATTTGGCTTTTGTTTCCCCTTTGGCCCCAGACATTAGAAAAAAATTACAAAAATTGGAGGGATTTGAGGGAAAGAATAGGACTGAACTCCAGAGCATAGCCCAGAAAGTTTATGATAACCATGATGCCACTGAGGAAATCCTAGCCAAGAAACTGGGGAAAGTCACTATTGCTGCACTCCAGGCACAAGAGACAGTCCCTCCAAACAGAAGGAAGGGGAAGCCCCTCGGGGACTCACACCATCCCTGCTTGGGGAGGAACCAATGTGCTAGATGCAAGAGGATTGGACATTGGAAAAATGAGTGTCTCTATGGAGAAAAAGGAGCCCCCTCCCAGTGGGGCAAACCAGAGGTTTTGATGATACAGGAGGAAGAGGACTAGGAGGGTCAGGGCTCTTATCTGTTAAGCCCCCAGGAGCCCAGGATAAAAGCCAAAATAGGGGGCAAAATTATAAATTTCCTGGTCAATACAGGAGCAGCACATTTGGTTCTGACCCAACCACTAGGGCCAATGACCAAAAGAAAAACTTGCTCAGGGATCCACTGGGACCACTACTACAGGCTTCTCTTGGAGTACAGAAAGGACAGTGGACCTTGGGCACCACAGGGTGACACACTCATTCCTTGTGATCCCGGATTGCCCATACCCATTGCTGGGAAGGGACTTACTCAAAAAGTTAAGAGCTACAATATCCTTTGAGGGCCAGCATGCTAGTCTTTCAATTGGTAACGAGCCTGCCAAAATTCTTGTTACTTGCCTCCTATCAGAGGAATATCTGTTGCTCCCCGATATCACACCTATGGAATAAAAAACCCAAGACTCTCAATTTCTTCAGGAATTGACCACCTTGTGTCCTAGAGTATGGGGAGAGACTAACCCCCCAGGACTGGCCACCCATCAACCCCCAGTGGTGGTCACTCTACATGCCACCGTGACTTCAATTGCAGTACAACAATATCCAATCAGACAAAAGACCAAAGAGAAAATCTGGATTCACATTGAGAGGCTTCTTGCTTCTGGAATCCTCATGCCATGTAAGTCCCCCGGAACACCCCTCTCCTTCCAGTGAAGAAATCAGGCTCAGATGACTTCCGACCAGTACAGGACTTGAGAGATGTCAACAAGAGGGTGGAAAGCATTCACCCCATGGTCTCAAATCCTTGTTGCTGAGCTTAATTCACCCAGAGAGACAAATCTACACCATTCTGGATCTCAAGGATACCTTTTTCAGTATCCTGCTGGCCAAAGTAAGCCAGCCCTTATTTGCCTTTGAATGGGTGGACCCAGATGGTGACTACTCTGGTCAATTGACTTGGACTAGATTACCACAGAGTTTTAAGAACTCCCCAACTCTCTTCGATGAAGCCCTGAACAGAGACTTGTCCCCATTTCAAACCACCCACCCTGAGGTGACTCTACTACAGTATGTAGATGACCTGTTGATTGCAGCAAAAGACACTGACATGTGTCAAAAAGCTACCTAAGATCTTTTGAAGTTGTTAGAACAACTAGGTTACCGGGTCTCAGCCAAGAAGGCCCAGTTATGTGTAACTAAGGCCACATACTTAGGCTACCAGCTCACTAAAGGAAACAGACTGCTTTCTCCTCAGAGGATACAAGCTGTCCTACAAATCTCCTGCCCACCACTAAGAGACAAATGCGAGAATTTTTAGGGACAGTGGGATATTGTAGGCTGTGGATTCTGGGTTTTGCTGAGATTGCCAAACCGCTTTACTCAGCCACCGTGGGGGGGGGCACTCCCCTAGTGTGGACAGAAAAGGAAAAAGCTGCCTTTTTGGCTTTAAAGGAAGCCTTGGTGTCAGCACCAGCCCTGGCCCTACCTGATGTCACCAAGCCCTTTCAGTTGTTTGTGGCTGAATGAGGGGGTGTAGCCAAAGGAGTGCTAGCCCAGGCATTAGGGCCTTGGAACAGACCTGTGGCCTACCCGTCTAAAAGACTTGATCCTGTGACAAGTAGATGGCCTACCTGTTTGAGGGCAGTTGAAGCCACTGCCCTCCTGGTCAAAGAGGCAGATAATCTCAGCCTGGGGCAGGACCTGGTCATCATCGCACCCCATGCATTGGAGACGTTGCTGAGAGGAGCCCCAGAATGAAGGCTCTCCAATACCCACCTGACTCAGTACCAGGCCCTGCTGCTGGATGCGCCACACATCAAATTCACCCAAGAAATGGCCCTTAATCCAGCCACCTTAATCCTGGCCTCTGACATGCACATGACCCTCCATGACTGGACACTCTGACAACTTTTACCACCAACCACCCAGATCTGACTGATATTCCCTTGCAACACCCAGATGAGACCTACTTCACCGATGGTAGCAGTTTTGTGGAAGATGGAGTCAGGTACATGGGGATGGCCGTAGTCAGTCCAGAAGGACAAATATACTGGGCAGAGGCATTAATCCAGGGGGCATTGGCACAGAGGGCTGAACTAATAGCCTCAACTCAACCCCTAAGGTTAGGTTGAGACAAGGCTGTAAACATCTACACTGACAGCTGATATGCATTCACCACTGCCCATGTGCATGGTGACATCTACAGGCAGAGAGGGCTATTGACATCAGAAGGGAAAACTATCAAAAATAAAGAAGAAATTTTGGCTTTATTGGAGGCAATTTGGGAACCCAGGGCATTGGCCATTATTCATTGCAAAGGCAACGAAAAAGGAGACAGCTTCTAGGACTGCGGTAACCGAGAGGCCGATGATGCAGCCCGATGAGTGGCCAAAGAACCAGTGGGGCCAATAGACATTCTGCCCATCTGACCCTTTGGCTACCTGCCAGAAAGACCCACCTATACCCCAGAAGAGGAAGAGGAAAACCAAAAACGAGGGGGTACAAAACTGGACTCAGGCTGGTGGAAAGGGACAAACAAATGAATTTGTTTCCCCAGAGCCTTGGGGTGATAACTTGTTCATCAGTTACATCACTTAACTCACCTGGGAGAATCAAAGTTAAAAAGACTAATGAGCTCTAAGTTTTCAATGCCAGGATTGACCTCTATGGTTCAGGACATCAGTTCCAGGTGTCAGGTGTGTGCACAGGTAAACTCCAAGATGAGACCAAGGAGTGAAGGTAATTGACTATGGGGAAGAGAGCCAGGGGAACATTGGGAACTTGATTTCACCAAAATAAAATCCAGCAATAGGTTTAAATATTTACTGGTATTGTTTGACACCTACTCAGGTTGGGTAGAAGCTTTCCCCACTCATGGAGAATCAGCCAACATAGAAACTAAGGTTTTGCTCCAGAAGATAGTTCCCCGATATGGAATCCCTCATTAACTGGGGTCAGACAATGGCCCTGCCTTCACTGCGCAGATATCCAAATTGTTGGCAAAGGCACTACATATTGATTGGAAGTTACACTGTGCCTATCACCCACAAAGTTCAGGGCAAGTGGAAAGGATGAATAGGACACTGAAAGAAACCCTGACTAAATATGTTCTAGAAACTGGTGGTAGGTGTCCCGATCTGCTTCCTCTAGCCTTGTTAAGAGTTAGATGTACCCCATATGTTGACAAGTTTACCCCTTTTGAAATCTTGTATGGGAGTCTGCCGCCACTCCTCCCTAAGTTAAAGCTTGAACAGATAACAGAGAGTTCTTGTGTCTCTTTACTTCAGTCTCTTCAAGCCTTACAGATTCTTCAGTGTGAGATCCAGGATACAATACAGCAGGCTTGAGAAAAACCCTTTGTGACATTCCAGCCCCACAGTTTCAAGCCAGGAGACCTGGTCCCAATATGCAGACATCAGATTAAGAGCCTCGAGCTGTGTTGGAAGGGGCCATACCCTGTTATTTTGGTACCCCCCCCAGCAGTCAAAGTAGCTGGGGTCACAGCTTGGATTTATCACATCCAGGTCAAGTCAGCACCAGCAGAGAGTCCAGAGCCAGCATGATGGAAGATTCTAAGTGCCCCAGGAGACTTAAAGTTAAAATTAGGAAAAGAGGACTAGTACTCTTGGTATATATTCTCTATCAATCATGTCAGCTTGGTGGAACAAATAACTTATTTCTTCCCCATTCAGAAACCTGGGAATTAAGTCTAACTTCTAGTGGAAAAATCCTGGCAAAAACAGAAAGAGGACCCGACCAATCCGAGGTCACCTTTACCACTAGCTTATGTCATATGGTTGAGGAGGCTTCTTATAATGAGAACGGGGGCTGTGCAAAATCTAGGTGCTATACTCTCACTAAATGGGGACTCCATCCTGTCCAATACTAAGTATGTCCAGAAAATGAAGACCCATATTGTGATGGTAACTGCAATGACTATCATTGTGCCCAGTGGGGATGTGAGACTATAGCTCCTTGGTCCATTCAAACTACAGATCCCTGGTTAAAAATGTCTCCCACCACCATATATCATGATAAACCCTGTGATACTGACATGTTACCAAATTACCATTATACCCCAAAGACTGGAAGATCCTGGGTGGGTAACTGAAAGGACATGGGGAATTAGATTACATGTATCTTGGTGGGATCCTGGGTCAGAATTTACCATCCAGTGAGGTCACCAGCGGGTTGAGTGACCTATGGGGCCCAGCAAGGACTTTGCTCTACCTATCCCCATAGCAAGGCCTAAGCCCATGCCCTCGCCTACTTAGAAACCAAAACTCTCCACTCTTCCAACTGTATTACCACAAGATAAAGCCCCCACCCCTGTGCTGGAAGTGTTGACGAGCATCCATTTACTCCTCAACAAATCCAGGCCTGAGGAGGCTAAAGATTGTTGGCTCTGCCTTGACCCCAAGCCCCTATATTATCTGGGGTTGGGGCTCGTGGCTACACCAGACTTGTCCCCCTCAACAGGTTGTGATTGGAGCCACCCTTGACTCACGTTGGGGGACATCCAAGGAAAAGGAACCTGCCTAATAGGAAGAAATTACAGTTTAGACACATCACCTTATAGAGATCTATGTAATAATAGTTATAATAGTCACCCTGCCTCAGGCCCCCATTACTACAAGACTGCAGAAGATGCTTGGTTTGCTTGCACTGAGGGCTGGACTAAATGCATTCCCAAATCAGTCTTGGCTGCCCAATCTTCCACTTTATTTTGTGTCACCGTGTATGTTGTTCCACAAGTCTTGTATTATAATGGAAAAGGGGGCTGCGAACATCTGGGATTAACCACTGAACACTACAGAAGTAAATGGGCTGCCCCCGTTTTAGTGCCCATTCTGGTGGGATTAGGAATAGCCGGGTCAGTGGCTATTGGAACTTCCTCCCTAATCCTTCAGGACACAAATTTTAAAGCCCTAAGCCACCAAGTAGCCAGAGATTTGGGTCACCTGGAAGACTCGATCTCCAGATTAGAGAACCAGGTTGATTCCCTAGCTGAGATGGTCCTACAAAATCGAAGGGGACTTGACCTCCTGTTCATGAAACAAGGAGGGTTATGTGTAGCCTTACGAGAAACATGTTGCTTGTATGCTAATCAGTCTGGTGTCATTAGAGATACCTTAGCTATGGTCAGGGAAAATTTAAAGACTAAATATGCTCAATAAAAGGATAAAAATTGGTTTCAAAATCTATTTGACTGGTCCCCATGGTTAACTACCCTAGTTTCTGCTGTAGCAGGCCCCCTAGATATATTACTTCTGCTTTTGCTCATGGGACCTTTCATTATAAATGCTCTGACTAAATATGTTAGACAGAGGGTTGATGCAGTTAAACTGATGGTGTTGAGACAAAATTATGAGATTTTAGAAGATGTTTTAGAAGAAGAATCCGAAGAGTAAATGCAGAAATCAAAGATTTGATTAAGTTACAAGAACCAGTGGGGAATGAAGGACCCTAGTTAGCAAAACAGACTCCATATTGCTGCTTGGCCCACCTTCCTGCCCTTTAGATGAACTCAGAAGGAGGAAGCTTAGAAACCTCCTCCCCTAAAAAAGTCTCTTTAGAAACAACAATTAATCAACTATTGTTTTACAAATGTTTTAGCAACAGGACGTTCAGCTTCTGTACCTTTTGCTTGATTTCCTAGTTCTATCCCATAGGGGGGCCTAGAAACTGTTGGCCTCAAAGGTGTATAAAATATGTTTGTCTCCCCCAAGTTGGGGCTTGAGTCCGATGCTTGGATTGGGTCCCGGCCAGTAATAAACTCCTGTGTGGATGTACTATTGGTCTCTGGTTGGTTCTTTCTCACTGGGTCTAACAAAAACAATGCTGAGATTCCACCTCATTCCAAAAAGAATGGCTACTATCATGAAATCAACCAATAACAAATGCTGGCAGGGCTGTGGGGAAAGAGGAACACTGCTCCACTGCTGGTGGGAGTGTAGAAAGGTGCAACCACTGTGGAAATTAGTATGGGGATACCTCAAATACTAGGACTGGAAGTCCCATTTGACCCAGCTACTCCCCTGCTCAGTATCTTCCCCAAAGAATTAAAAGAATCATACCACAGTGATATATGTGCACCCATGTTCATAGCAGCACAGTTTGTAA
>NW_004624836.1:2150991-2174077 GCF_000247695.1 Heterocephalus glaber | reverse complement strand
GAGTGGTG
Organism: Heterocephalus glaber; assembly: GCF_000247695.1. Next base: position 2,174,069 of record NW_004624836.1, on the reverse strand, counting down.
ATAGTGGACATCCTTGTCTTGTTCCTGATTTGAGTGTGAAGGATATCAGTTTTTGACTATTAGTGTGATATTGGCTGTTGGTTTTTCATACATGGCTTTTATCAGATTGAGGTAGAAACCATGTATTCCAATTTTTTGCATGGTTTTTATCATAAATTCGTGATGGATTTGGTCAAATGCTTTCTCTGCATCTATTGAGATGATCATATGGTTTTGTCCTTGGCTCTATTGATATAGTGTATTACACTGATTGATTTGTGTATGTTGAACCATCCCTGCATCCCTGGGATGAATCCCTCTTGGTCAGGGTGTATGATCTTCTTGATGATCTTTTTCATTCTCTTTGCCAGTGTCTTAGTAAGGATTTTTGCATTTATGTTCATTAGTGAGATTGGCCTATAGTTCTCTTTTTTGGTTGAGTCTTTCTCTGCTTTGTGGATCAAGGTGATGCTTGCTTCCAGGAATGAATTTGGGAGTATTGCTTCCCTTTCAATTTCATTAAAGACTTTAAATAATAGTGGCAGTAGTTCCTCTCTCAATGTCTTGTGGAATTCAGTGGTGAAGCCATCAGGGCCTGGGCTTTTCTTAGTTGGTAATTTTAAAATTATGATTTCAACTTCATTGTTGTGTAGAATTTTTAGGTCTCCTTCGTTCAACTTTGGTATTTCATACATGTCTAGGAAACTGTTCATTTCTTCTGTGTTTTCCGTCTTATTGGCCTATAGGTTCTCAAAGTAGGTATTGGCGATTTTCTGGATTTTTGCTGGGCCTCTTGTAATTTCATCCTTTTCACTCCTAATTGCATGGATTTGGGCCTTTTCTTTCCTTTTTTTAATGAGGTAGGCTAAGGGTTTCTCAATTTTGTTTATTCTTTTGAAGAACCAACTCGGCTTCATTGATTTTATGTATTGTTCTCTTAGTCTCCATTGCATTGTTTTCTGCCCTGATCTTTATAATTTCCTCCTTTCTATGGGCTTTGGGTTTGTCCTGCTCTTCTTTTTCTAGAAGCTTGAGGTTCGGAACCAGGTTGTTTAATTGGGCTTGCTCTGTTTTTCTATCATGAGTATTCACTGCTATGAATTTCCTTCATAAGACTGCTTTCATTGTGTCCCGTAGATTCCGATATGTTGTACTGTCATTGTCATTTAATTGAAGAAACTGTCTGATTTCTTCTTTAATTTCTCCTGTGATCCATTTGTTATTCAGAAGTGTGTTGCTTAATTTCCATGTGCTTATGAAATTTTTGCAGTTTCTTTTTCTATTGATCTCCAATTTCATTGCATTATGATCTGATAATATACAGGGGATAACTTCAATTTCTTTGCACTTTCCTAAATATGTTCTATGAGCGAGTATGTTGTCTGTTTTGGAGAATGACCTGTGTGCAGCTGAAACGAATGTTTAGTCTGCTTTTGTAGGGTGGAACACTGTTTCAACATCTATTAAGGTCATTTGTGCAAGAGTTTGATTGAGTTCTAGTTTTTTGTAGCTTGTTTTTGTCTAGTTGATCTATCTATTTGTGACAATGGGGTGTTGAGGTCCTCCACTAGTATTGTATTAGTGCTTATATGATTTTTCATGTCCATTATTGTTTTATATAGTTGGGCACACTAGAGTTAGGTGTGTAGACATTTATGATTATCATTTCTCCCTCTTGGATTGTTCTTTTTATGAGGATGTAGTGTCCTTCTTTGTCTCTCTCAATCAGAGTTGGTTTGAAATCCACTTATTCTCCATAGATTATAGTTACTCCTGCTTTTTTTCAGGTTCCAATCACATGGAATATTGTTTTCCACCCTTTAACTTTCAGTCTATGAATTTCTTTTTGATTTAAATGTGTTTCTTGTTTTCAGCATATTGTTGGATTTTGCTTCTTGACCCATTCTTCCAGTCTATTTCTTTTATTGGTGAATTGAGAACATTAGCAGTGATGGTTATAAGTGATACGTATTGAGTTTTCATTTTCATGACATTTTCCTTTGTTGGATTGACCTCCTTTGCTTTTAATTTCTTGTCATGCCCATTGGATTCATTCTGCTGGCTTCTTGGAGTTGTCATCCTCCTTGTCTTTTCCAAGGATTTTGTGTAAATTTTTTTGCAGTGCTGGTTTGGTACTCATGAAGTTCCTAAGGTGCTCTTTGTCATGAAAGTATCTTATTTCACCATCAATTTTGAAAGATAGTTTTGCAGGGTACATCAATCTGGGTTGGAGATTGTTTTCCTTTAGGGCTTGAAATACATCACTGCAACCTCTTCTTGCCTTGAATGTTTGCATTGAGAAGTCTGCTGTGATTCTGATGAGCTTTCCTTTGTCGGTGATGTTTTTCTTTCTCTAACTGCCTGTACAACTTTGTTCTTCTGTTGGGTTTCTGGAATTGTAACAATTATATGCCTCTGTGTACAATTATTTGATCAAAGCTAGTTGGAGTCCTATATGCCTCTCTTATCTGTATGTCAAGTTCTTTTCCCCTGCTTGGGAAGTTTTCTGCCATCACTTCTGTAAACAGTGTTTTTATGTCATCTGTACTCACTCCTGTTGCTGCACTGACTTCAGTCAGTTTTGTGTTATTCTTTTTTGCATCGTCTAGCAGCTGCTGGATTGATTTCTCATGGTTCCTTGCAATATTAAAGAAATTTTTCTTTTCCTGGTCACTAACTGCAGTCTTATCTTCTATATCTGAAATTCTGTCCTCATATTTGCTCATTCTGCTGCCTAGACTTTCAATGGAGTTTCTCCTCTCCTGGAAATCTGTTTGCATCTGTTTTATGGAGTTCATTTGTTACCTATGTTGAGATTCCTTCATGTTCCTCAACTCCTCTAATTTATTTACATGTTTTCTCTCTAGATTTATTTATCATGTCTTGCACTATGGGCACAATCACTGCTGTTATCTGAGAAATTATTTCTAATTTCATTTTTTCCATATCCTCTTTTCTTGATAGTTCAGGGAGGACAGGTGGTTGAGCATCAGAGTGTTCCATCTCATTTTCCTTTGGGATTACCATAGGTGATTGGAAGTCTGGTTCTGAGGCTTGTTTACATGTCTTCTCATTTCCACTGGGGGGGTGCTTCTGGCATCCCCAAGCTCACCTCCCCTGAGCTGGGTGATGTGGCACATTGACTGGGAAGCCTGCTCTGTGGTCTGAGCTGTGACACGCCATCCTTGAAGTCTCCTCTGCACTGGGAGCTGTGCCAAGTTGACCCTGAAGCCCCCTCTGTACTGGGAGCAGTGGTAAGTTAGCCTGGAAGCCTCCTACTCTGTACTGGGAGCTGTAGCACATTGATTCGGAAGCCTCCTCTGTGCTAGGAACTGTGGTATGCTGATCCTAAAGACTCCTCTGCACTGGGAGCTGTGTCACGTTGAACCAGCTGCCTCCACTGTGCTGGGAGTGGTGGCACATAGACCCAAAAGCCTCCTCTGTGCTGGGAGCTGTGGCACGCCTACCTTGAAGCCTCCTCTGCTTTAACAGCTGTGGCTGATTGAGCCAGAAGCCTCCTTTGGACTGGGAGCTGTGGCAGGTTGACACAGAAGCTTCTTCTGCACTAGGAGCTGTGCCACACTGACCCAGAAGCCTCCTCTGTATTGGGATCTGTGGCCGGCCAACCCGCCAGCCTCCTCTGTGCTGGGAGTGGTGGTACATTGACTGGAAGCCTCCTCTGCCCTGGAAGCTGTGGCACATTGACCTGGAATCTTCCTCTGTGCTGGGATCTGTTGCAGGCCAACCTGCAAGCCTCCTCTGCACTGGGAGCTATGGCACATTTACCTTGAATCCTGCTCTGTTCTGGGAGTGTGGCACACCTACCCTAAAGTCACCTCTGCACTGGCTGCTATGGAACACTGACCTGGAAGCCTCCTCTGTGGTGGGAGCTGTAGCATGCCAACCCAGAAGCCTCCTCTGTGTTGGGAGGTGTGGCATGCTGGCCCAGACACCTCCTCTGTGCTGGGAGCAGTGGCACACTGACCTGGAGGCCTCCTCTGCACTGGGAGATGTGGCACTTCAATCTGGATACCTCCTCTGTACTGACAGCTGTGGCACATTGACCTGGAAGCCTCTTCTGTGCAGGGAGCAGTGCAACATTGACCCAGAAGCCTCTTCTGAGCTGGGAGCTGTGGCACATTGACCCAGAAGCCTCATTTGTGCTGGGAGCTGTGGCATGTTGACCCACAATCCTCTTGTGTGCTAGGAGCCATGGTACATTGACCAGACCCACCTCTGCACTGGGAGCTGTGACATGTTGATCTGGAAGCCTCCTCTGTGCTGCGCACAGTGGCACATTGACCTGGGAGCCTCCTCTGTGTGGGGAGCTGTGGCACACTGATCTGGAGGCCTGCTCTGCACTGGGAGCTGTGCCACATCAATCCAGATGCCTCCTCTTCACTGAGAGCTGTGGCACATTGACGCAGAAGCCTCCTCTGAGCTGGGAGTCGTGGCATGTCGACCCTGAAGCCTCCTCTGTGCTGAGAGCTGTGGCACACTGACCCTAAAGCCTCTTCTGCACTGGGAGCTGTGGTACACAGACCCGGAAGCCTGCTCTGTGCTGGGAGCTGTGGCATGTTGACCTGGAAGCCTCCTCTGTGCTGGGAGCAGTGCAACATTGATGTAGAAGCCTCCTCTGTGCTGGGAGCTGTTACACACGACCTGTAGGCCTCCTCTGCACTGGGAGCTGTGGCACGCCAATTTGGATGCCTCCTCTGCACTGAGATCCATGGCACTTTGACCCAGAAGCCTCTTCTGAGCTGGGAGTGGTGGCACATCGACCTGGAAGCCTCCTCTGTACTGGGAGCCATGGCACACCAACCCAGAAGCATCCTCTGCACTGGGAGCTGCAACATGTTGTTCCAGAATCCTCCTCTGTGCTAGGAGTTGTGGCACATTGACCCGGAAGCCTCCTCTGTGCTGGGCACTGTGGCATGTCAACCCAGAAGCCTCCCCTGTGCTGCAAGCTGTGGCATGCTGACCCTGAAGCCTCCTTTGTTCTGTGAGCTATGACACATTGACCCAGAAGCCTCCTTTGGTCTGGGATCATTGACTCATTGACCTGGAAGCCTCCTCTGCACTGGGAGCTGTGGCATATTGACCCTGAAGCCTCCTCAGTTCTGGGATCTGTGGCACATCAACACACAGGCCTCCCCTGTGCTGGGAGCCATGGTATATTGAACAGACCCACCTCTGCACTGGGAGGTGTGGCATGTTGACCCAGAATCCTCCTCTGTGCTGGGAGCACTGTACATTGTCCTCCAAGCCTCCTACTCTGCACCAGGAGCTGTGGCACACTGATTCAGAAGCCTCCACTGAACTGGGAACTGTGGCACGTTGACCTGGAACCCTCCTCTGTGGTAAGGAGCTGTGGAACACTGACCTGGAATCCTCCTCTGCACTGCGAGCTGTGGCACATTGACCCAGAAGTCTCCTCTGCAGTGGGAGCTGTGGCACACCAACCCAGAAGCTTCCTCTCTGCTGGGAGTGCTGGAACGTCAGCTTGGAAGCCTCCTACTCTGCACCAGGAGCTGCGGCACATTGATTCAGAAGCCTCTTCTGCAGTGGGAGCTGCAGCACATTGACCCGGAAGCTTCCTCTGTGCTAGGAACTGTGGCACACTGACCTGGAAGCCTCCTCTGGGCGGGAAGCAGTGCGACATTGACCTGGAAGCCTCCTCTGTGCTGGGAGTTGTGCAACATTGACCCAGAAGCCTCCTCTGAGCTTGGAGCTGTAGCACACCAAGCTGCAATCCTGCTCTGTGCTGGGAACTGTGGCACACTGACCTGGAAGCCTCCTCTGCACTGGGAGCTGTGGCACATTGACCTAGAACCCTCGTCTGTGCTGGAAGCAGTGCAACATTGACCCAGAAGCCTCCTCATTGCAGGGAGCTATGGCACTCTGACCCAGAGGCCTCCTCTGTGATGGGAGCTGCAGCACCCCAACCCGCAAGCCTCCTCTGTGTGGGAAGAAGTGGTATGTTGACTCAGAAGCCTCCTAGGCAGTTGGAGCTGTGGCATGACATCCAATAAGCCTCCTCTGCACTGTGAGCTGTGGCATGTTGATCCAGAATCCTCCTCTGTGCTGTGAGTGGTGGCACATTGACCCAGAAGCCTCCTCTGTGCTGGGCGCTGTGGCATGCCAACCTGGAAGCCTCCCCTGTGCTGGAAGGTGTGGCACATTGACCCCAAAGTCTCCTCTTCCCTGGGAGCTGTGGCGCAATGACCTGGAAGCCTCCTCTGCACTGGGAGAGGTGGCACCTTGACCTAGAAGCTCCCTCTTCACTGTGAGCTGTGGAAAATTGACCCAGAAGCCTCTTCTGTGCTGGAAGCTGTGGTACACTGACCCAGAAGTCTCCTTTGCAATGGGAGCTGTGGCATGTTGACTGAGAAGCCTCCTCAGTGCTGGGAGCAGTGCAACATTGACCCAGAAGACTTGACTGTGGTGGGTGCTGTGGCACCCCAACTTGGAAACCTGCTCTGTCCTAGAAGTGCTGGTATGTTGCCCTGGAAGCCTCCTACTCTGCACTGGGAGCTGTGGCACATTGACCCAGAAGCCTCCACTGCACTGGGAGCTGCAGCTCATTGACCCTGAAGCCTCCTCTGTGCTGGGAGTGTGGCACGCCTACCCTAAAGCCTCCTCTGCACTGGGAGCTATGGAACACTGACCTGGAAGCTTCCTCTCTGCTGGAAGCTGTGGCATATTGACCTCGAAGCCTCCTTTGTGGTGGGAGCTGTGGCATGGCAACCCGGAAGCCTCCTCTGTGCTGGGAGGTGTGACATGCTGACCCAGAAGTCTCCTCTGTGCCTGGAGCTGTGGCACATTGACCCAGAAGTCTGCTCTATGCTTGGAGCTGTTACACACTGTCCCAGAAGTGTCCTCTGCACTGGGAACTGTGGCACGCTGACCCAGAAGCCACCTCTGTTCTGGAAGCTGAGGCATATTTACCCGGAAGCCTCCTCTGTGCTAGGAGCACTGATATGTTGGCCTGCAAACCTCCTATTCTGCACCAGGAGCTGTGGCACATCGACTCAGAAGCCTCCTCTGCACTGGTATCTGTGGCATTCAGACCTGTAAGCCTCCTCTGTACTGGGAGCGGTGGTATGTTGACCCAGAAAATTCCTCTGCACTTGGAGTTGTTCCACATTGACCTGGAAGCCTCCCTTGCACCGGGAGCTGTGGCACATTGACCCTGAAGCCTCCTCTGTGCCGGGAGCTGGGCATGGAAACCCAGAAGCCTCCTCTGTGCTGGGAGCTGTGGCAAGCTAACCCCAAAGCCTCCTCTGCACTGGGAGCTGTGGCACATTGACCCACAAGCCACCTCAGTGCTGCAAGCTCAGGCATCTTGACCCAGAAGCCTCCTCTGTGCTAGGAGTGCTGGTATGTTGGCCTGGAAGCCTCCTACTCTTCATGGGGAACAGTGGCACGTTGACTCAGAATCCTTCTCTACCTTGGGAGCTGCCATACATTGACCTGGGAGCCTCCTCTGTGCTAGGAGCTGTAGTATGCGGATCTGGAAGCCTCCTCTGCACTGGGAGCTGTGACACATTGACCTAGAACCCTTCTCTGCTCTCTCCAGCACTATTTATTAAAGAGGCTACCTTTCTTCCAGTAAGATTGTTTGGTTCCTTTTTTGAAGATGAGGCAGCTGAGTGTGTCTGGAGTGTTTTCTCCATGTCTAATCTATTTCACTGGTCCTCAGGTCTGTTTCTTTGACAGTACCATGCTTTATTATCACAGTAGCTTTGTAGCATAGTTTCAAGTTGGGGATTATGATACCCTCTACCTTGTCTTTATTACCTGGAATTGCTTTTGCTATCCTATGTCCTTCTGGTTCCAAATGAATTTTTGAATTGCTTTCCCCAGGTCTGTGATATATGCTGCTTGGATATCAATTAGGCGTGCATTGAATCTGTATAGCAGTTTTGGAAGAACTGACATTTTCACTATGCTGATTCTTCCCACCCAGGAGCAAGTGATATCTTTCTTTTTTTCTGATATCATCTTCAATCTCTTTTTGAAGAGTTCTATAGTTTTCAGGGTACAGGTCTTGATTGCTTTTGTTAGATTGACTCTGAGCTAGTTCAAATTTTGGATGCTACTGTGAAAAAAATTGATTGCCCCATTTCTCTCTCAGTGAGTCTGTTGTTCGTGTAGAAGAAAGCTATTGATTTTCTTGTGTTGACTTTGTATCCTGCTACTCTACTGAATTTGGTTATTAAATCTACAAGGCATTTGGTGGAGTTCTTGGAGTCTTTTATACAGAGTGTTACACCATCTGCAAATAATGACAATTTGACTTCTCCATTTCCTATCTTTATTCCTTTTATTTCTTTCTCTTGTCTAATTGCCATGGCTAATGTTTCCAAAACTATATTGAACAAGAGTGGTGATAGTGGACATCCTTGTCTTGTTCCTGATTTTAGTGTGAAGGATTTCAGTTTTTGACCATTTAGTATGATATTGGCTGTTGGTTTTTCATACATGGTTTTTATCAGATTGAGGTAGAAACCATCTAGTCCAATTCTTTGTAGTGTTTCTATCATAACTGCATGTTGGATTTGGTCAAATTCTTTTTCTGCATCCATTGAGATGATCATATGGTTTTTTCCTAACCTCTATTGATATAGTGTATTATAATGATTGATTTGTGTATATTGAACCATGTCTGCATCCCTGGGATGAATCCCACTTGGTCAGGGTGTATGATCTTCTTGATGATCTTCTGCATTCTCTTTGCCAGTATCTTATTAAGGATTTTTGCATCTATATTCATTAGTGAGATTGGCTTATGGTTCTCTTTTTGGTTTGGGTCTTTCTCTACTTTGGGGATCAAGGTGATGCTTGCTTCCAGGAATGGATTTCATAGTATTGTTTCCCTTTCAATTTCATTGAAGAGTTTAAACAGTAGTGGCAGTTGTTCGTCTGTATATATCTTGTAGAATTCAGCAGTGAAGCCAACAGGTCCTGGGCTTTTCTTAGTTGATAAGTTTTTAATTGTTTTCAATTTTATTGATTAATACTTAGTCATTTAGAATTTACATCATCTTCATTCAAATTTGGTAATTCACACCTATCTAGGAATCTGTCCATTTCTTCTGTGTTTTCCATCTTATTGGTGTATAGGTTCTCAAAGTAGGTATTGATAAAAAAAAAGTAGGTATTGATGATCCTCTGGATTTCTGCTGGGTTCATTGTAAGTTCACCTTTTCATTCCTAATTTCATGGATTTGGACCTTTTCTTTCCTTTTATTTTTTGATAAATTTGGCTAAGAGCTTGTAAGTTTTGTTTATTCTTTCGAAGAACCAACTCTTGACTTCATTGATTTTTTGTATCATTCTCTTAGTCTACAATGCATTGATTTCTACCCTGATCTTTATAATTTCCACCTTTCTATGGGCTTTGGGTTTGTCCTGCTCTTCTTTTTCTAGAAACTTCAGTTTCAGCATCAGGTTGTGTAATTGAGCTTGCTCTGTTTTCCTAATGTGAGTATTTACTGCTATGAATTTCCCCCATAAGACTGCTTTCATTGTGTTTCATAATTTCTGATATGTTGTATTGGCATTGTTATTTAGTTGTAGAAATTGTCTGATTTTTTCTTTAATTTCCTCTGTGACTCATTGGTTATTCAGAAGTGTGTTGTGCAATTTCCATGTGTTTATGAAGTTTTGGGGGTTTCTTTTGCTATTGATCTCCAATTTCATTGTACTATGGTCTGACAATATACAGGGGATATCTTCAATTACTTTTCACTCACTTATACATGTTGTATGAGTGAGTATGTGGTCTATTTTAGAGAATGACCCATGTGCTGCTTAAAGAATGTGTATTTTGGTTTTTTTGGTGTCTAACACTCTGTAAACATCTGTTAAGTTCATTTGTGCAAGACTATTATTGATATTCTATTTCATTGTTTATTTTTTGTCTAGTTGATCTATCTACTTGTGAGAGTGGGGGTATTGAGGTCCTCCACTACTGTTGTATTAGTGCTGATATGATTTTTCATGTCCTTTAGTATTTGTTTTATATAGTTGGGCACACTAGTGTTTGGTGCATATATATTAATGATTGTCATCTCTTCCTCTTGGATTGGTCCCTTTACAAGGATGTAGTGTCCTTCTTTGTCTCTCTTAATCAGTGTTGGTTTGAAATCCACTTTAGCTGCAAAGTGGGTAGCTACTCCACCTTTTTTGGGGGGAGTTCTTGTCATATGAAGTATTGTTTTCCACCCTTTAACTTTCAGTTTATGAGTTTTTTTGAATCAAGTGTGTTTCTTTTATGCAGCATATTGTTGGATCTTTCTTCTTGACCCATTCTGCCAGACTGTTTCTTTTTATTGGTGAATTGAATCATTATCATTGATGGTTATCATTGATATGTACTGACTTTCCTTGTCATGACTTTTTCTTTTTGTTGGATTCTCCCCATTTGTGTTTAATTTCTTCTCATACCTTCATTCTGCTCAGCTTCCTGGGGTTGTGATCATTGTTGTCTTTTCCTAGGATATTGTTTAAAATTTTTTGGAGTGCTGGTTTGGTATTTATGAATTTCCTATGGTGCTCTTTGTCATGAAAGCATCTTATTTCTCCATCAATTTTGAAAGATAGTTTTGTAGAATACATCAATCTGGGTTGGAGGTTGTTTTCCTTTAGGGCTTGAAATATGTCACTCCACACTCTTCTTGCCTTGTGAGTTTGTGTTGAGAAGTCTGCTGTGGTTCTGTTGGGCTTTCTATTGTATGTGATTTGTTTCTTTTCTCTAACTGCTTGTAGAATTTTGTTCTTCTGTTGGGTTTCTGGAATCCTAACTATTAAAGGCCTATGTGTAGGTTTTTTTTTAATCACAACTAGTTGGAGTCCTATATGCCTCGCTTATTTCTATGCCAAATTCTTTCACCCTATTTGGGAATTTTTCTGCCTTTAGTTCTGTGAACAGTTTTTTTAATGTCATCTGCACTCTCTCCTGTTTCTTCATTGACTCCAATCAGTCTTATGTTATTCTTCTTTGCATCATCTAGCAGCTGCTGGTTTGATTTCTTGTGGTCCCTTACTATTTGGAAGAATATTTTCTTTTCCTGGTCACTAATTGAAATCCTATCTTCTGTATCTGAAATTCTTTCCTTGCATTGGCTCATTCTGCTGTGTAAACTTTCAGTCGAGTTTTTAATCTCCTGGAAATCTGTTTTCATGTGTTTTATGGATTCCATTTGCTTCCTATGTTGGGATTCCATCATATTTCTAACCTCCTCTATTTTTTAGCCTGTGTCTGCTCTAGAGTTATTAATCATGTCTTGCACTATGGGGACAATCTCTACTGTTATCTGAGAAATTATTTCTGATTTCATTTTTTCCAGATCCTCTTTCAATGAGAGTTCAGGGGGTTCAGGTTGTTGAGTATCACATTGTTCTTTCTTGTTGTTCTTTGGGGTTCCCTTATGTGATCTGCAAGTCTAGTCATGGGACTTATTTACATGTCTTCTCATTTCAACAGATGCAGCCTGCTCTGTCTTTGTTGAGGTGACTTTTTGCTCACTTAGTGGTCTTGAATTCTCAGCAAGCCACCAAGCAGGCTGTACTCTGCTGCTCACCAGTACTCCAACTCCTGGTTTCAGAGTGGTGGCCTTCTAGATCTCTGAGCTGACCTGTTGTCTGGGAGGTCTTCTGGCTGGGGCCTGAGCACACTTGCTTGGTATCTAGGTGTGCCTCTCTCAGGGGCCCCTTTGTAGCTATTGTCTGGGAGGGCCTTTGGTTGGGGGCTGTGCACCCTGTTTTCTGTTGTCTGCACAGGCTTTGGCTAGGGTCCCCTTGCACTTATCAATGGTATGGGATGAATCTCTGCATATTGCTTGTGTGCCTGTACAGCTCTTCTCCAGGTGGGTCCCTGGCTGTGGTCGATGGTATGGTGAGCCTCAGGCTGAAGCCCAATACATTTCTTGTATGTAGTATACTGTTTGGTTTTGTTTTTTGATCCAATCTGATTGTCTGTATCTTTTGATTGGGGAATTCAGACAATTCATATTGAGAGTTATACTCAAATGTGAAATTTTCTTTTTGGAAATGATATTTTGAAAAAAGAAAAATTGAAAGATAGGTTTGAAGAATATATTAATCTGAGATGGATGTTTTTATTTAGGGCTTGAAACACTTCACTCGAGGTGCTCATGGCCTTGAAGGATTGTGTTTAGACATATGCTATAATTCTAATGGGTTTATGTTTATAAAGTTACTTGTTGCTTTTATCTAACTGCTTTCAAGAGTCTGTACTTGTGTTGGACTTGTGGGACTTTAAGTATTTAGTACTTGGAAAAAATATTTTGATCATAGTTATTTGGTGTTCTATATGCCTCATTTATTCATATGTTAAAATCTTTCCCTGTATTTGGAAATTTATCTGTTACTATTTCTGTACACAAATTTTTCATGTCATTTTTTCTATCTTCTGATTTTTCAATAATTCTTTTTAGTTTTTGATTAGTCTTCTTTGCAACATCTAGCAGTTTTTTGATCCATTTTGCATATTTTCTTGTTTTTAAGGTATCTCTGATTATAAGGTCACCTGCATTAGGCCTGTCTTCTGGTTCTCACACTTTGTCCTCACATCAGCTATTTCTGTTGCCCATACTTTCAATAGAAATTTTAATGTCATGGATTTGTGTTTGGTACTTCTTTATTGACTCTAAATCTTTGCTAAACAGGTCATTCATGCTTTGTACATATGTGTTTAATTCAGCTAGGATTTTTATTAGTGTCTTCTGTAAGTTCATTGATAACGTTGCTTATTAACTCCATCATCTGTTTAGTTATATATTTAAACTTACTGAGCCTCTTATTAATCTCATTTTTAATTTTATCTTTTCTCATTTCATATAATTTAGTGTGTAGGCTTTTGATTTCCTTCCCACTAATGCCCGTGGATTAGTTTTAGGAGAGTTGGGAGATTTTGGAGTTGTTTTGTTACCTTTTCTTCTCATGTTTTCATTGTTCTTTAAAAAAATCTGCTAAGGTTTGTGGGCCAATTATAGTGGAAATAATTTTTGCTAGCACGGAGATCTCCTTTTTTAGTATCTGCATTTCAGTGATACATTCTTGGCATGACTATCTATAGATATTTTCTTCTCTCCCAATATCCAACTGCATTCATTAATTTTGGAGGTGAGAGTGCAGTGTAATTAGCCCAGCATCTAGTCCTCTGTAATGTTAATGACAAAAAGACAAAGCAGATATTGGCATACAGTAAGAACCAATTAATAGCAACAACTATGCCACACTGGCAATATCAACTATATCAGCAAAAATAATAGAATCAAAGAAAAACTGAATGTTTACATACCATAAGAATGTGTAAAAGCATTCACTGTATTACCCTTAACCATAGAAAAGAGATTTATATGTATAATATAAACACAAAAGCAAACCAAATATTGACATATGGTAAATATTACTAAATGCAGCAATTATGTCACCATTGACAATAGAAAAAATTTAAAAAGCATAGAGTTAACTGAATATCTAAAGATTAATAAAGACTAACAGTAATATTGTAAAGGTGGAGTGCATGGGAAGCAAAAGAATGGAAGAAGTGAAAGTGAAAAGCAAAGAAAAGGAAATTGAGAAGGAAGAGAGAAAATTGGGATAGAGATTTTATTAAGGAGAAAAAGAAAGTTAATAGTATTATATAAAAATAACTATTATACTTTTTCATTTCTTCAATTCATCAATTCTAAAATTTCTATTTGGTTCTTTTTCAATGATATTTATCTTTGTTGAATTTATAATTCAGAATATAATTTGTTTTCCTGATTTTGTTCAATTGGATTTTCTATCTTTACTTTCTTATAAACAACAAAAAGGGCTGGGGATTTAGCTCAGTGGCACAGCACCTGTCTTACAAGAGCAAGGTCCTAAGTTTGATCCCCGGTAAAAAACAAAACAAAACAAAAAACCCCCGAAAAATTAAAAATTTTTAAAAATGCAGAAAATAACCCAAATCCCATCCCCAAAATATGAAGATAAATTACAAATGAATGTGACCAAAAAGTTTCTCTGTGTTTTTAAACGAGTTGTTTCTTTCCATGATCTGGAGTATTGGACTCCACCAAATGTGAGAGATAGATAGTGAGTCACTGCTAAGACCCATTTTGTTTCCACACTCACAAAGTTGTGTGTGAATGCAAATTCTGCTACACCTTTTTTGGCTGGTCATGTTCAGTCAATTGTTTCCACTCTAGGACTGTAGTCACTCCAGCAGCTCCGAGTTTCTGGGTTCCTCTGTGTGCCCCAAGTTCTGGCTTCCTGTGCATAGATTTGAATGTACCAACTAATTCTCTACTTACACGATTTCATCTGAGAAATCTGCAGATAATCTAATGGAGATAGCCTTTAAGTGACAAGTCACTTTTTTCTTTTGGAATGTTTTGGAAGTTTTGACAATTTTATTATAATGTGCCTCAGTGAATATCTTTTTTGATTGAACTTGTTTAGGAACTTTTGAATTTTATATATAAAGATACATATATCTCTCCCAGGACTTATGCAGGTTTTCAGTGATTATTTCATTAAATATAATTCTGATCTTTCTCTGTCTTTTATCCAACTCCTACAATGCAAATATTTGTCAAATTAATAGTGTTTTGTAATTCCTATATGTTCCTATCACTTTTTGAAAACTTGTTTCTGGTTTTAGAGTAAAAGCTTTCAATTTTTGACCAAAAGATCAAAAATTATGTTGGCTCTTGGTTTGTCATAGATGGTTTTTTATCAGATTGAGGTAAAGACCATCTATTCCAATATTATGTAAGGTTTTCTTTTTATCATGAATAGGTGTTGATCTTTGTCAAATGCTTTTTCTGTGTCTATTGAGATTATCATGTGATTTTTGTCTTTGGCTCTGTTGATATGGTGTATTACATTTATTGATTTGTGTGTGTTGAATCATCTCTGCATCCCTGGGATAAATCCTACTTGTTCATGGTGTACAATCTTCTTGATGATCATTGTATTCTTTTTGCCAGTATATTACTCAGGATTTTTGCATGTATGTTCATTAGGGAGATTGGCCTGTAGTTTTCTTTTTTGGTTGGGTCCTTCTCTGGTTTTGGTATCAAAGTAAAACTTGATTACAGGGATGATTTTGAGAATATTGCTTCCCTTTCAATTTCATTAAAAAGTTTGAAGAGAATTGGTACTAGTTCTTCTCTAAATTTCCTGTAGAATTCAGCAGTGAAGCTATCAGGACCTGGGATTTTCTTTGTGGATAAGATTTTAATTACATTTTCACTATTACTACTACTATTTAATATAGTTCTGAAACATTTGTCAGGGCAATTAGACAAGAAAAAGAAAAAAAGGAATAAAGATAGGAAAGAAAGAACTTAAACTATTGATTATTTGCAGATGACATGATTCTCTACATAGAAGGCCCCAAGAACTCCCCCCAGAACTAGATTTAATCACCAGATTCAGTAGCATGGCTGAATACAAAATCAGTGCTCAAAAATAAATTGCATTCCTGTACACAAATAACAAACTTACTGGGAAAGAAATTAGGGAAACAACACTATTCACAATAGCATTAAAAATCACATACTTGGGAATCAATCTAACAAAGGAAATAAAGGATCTAAACATTGAAAATTATAGTACTCTGAAAAAGAAAATCTAAGTGGATATCAGAAAATATAAAAATGTCCCCTGCTCTTGGATAGAAGGAACTAACATTGTGAAAATGGCCATACTCACAAAATTGTTACACAGATTTAATGCAATCCCAATCAAAATACCAGTAGCATACCTCACAGAACTAGAGAAAACATCCTAAAATTTATTTGGAACCAAAAGGAACATAGAATAGCAAAACCAATTCTGGGTAAAAACAGGCAAGACAGAGGCATCAAGATCCCTGACTTGAAATTATACTACACAGCTACTGTGATAAAAACAACATGGTACTGGCAAACAAAACAAACAGACCTAAGAATCAGTGGAACAGACTAGAAGAGGCAGAAACCAAACCAAACACATTCAGCCATCTTATCTTTGATAAAGGGGCCAAATGTTTTCATAAGGAAAGATAGCTTCTTTTCTAAGTGGTGCTGGAAAAATAGGCTTTCTACATGCTGAAGACTAAAACTAAACACATGTCTTTCACCATGTACTAAGCTAAAGTAGAAATGGATCAAAGATCTAAATATTAAAACAGAAACACTGAATGTACTGAAAGAGAGAATAGGTAGAACTTTAGAGTACATAGGAGTAGGAAAAGATTTCATACACAAAACAGATCACATGGGAAATAGGGCAAAGAATTGACAACTGGGATCACATCCTATTAAAAAGTTTTTGCGCCACAAAAGAAAACACCAACAGAATAAAGAGAAAACCCAGAGTGAGAAAAAATTTTAGCCAGTAGTCCCTCACATAAAGGACTAATATCTAGAAAATACAAAGAATTGAAAAAAAATCAGACTCCCAAACTTAAAGACCCAATCCAAAAAATGGGTATCTGGAATGAATAGAAACTTCTCAGATGAAGAAGTACAAATGGCAAATAAATATATGAAAATATGTTTAACATTATTGGTCATCTGAAAGATGCAAATTAAAACAATGCTGAGATTCCATCTCATTCCAGAAAGAATGGCTAAAATCAAGAAATCAACCAACAACAAATGTTGGCAGGGCTGTGGGGAAAAAGGAACCCTGATCCACTCTTGATGGTAGTAGAGACTGGTGCAACCACTGTGGAAATCAGTGTGGAGATTACTCAAAAAATTAGGATTAGAAGCTCCATTTGACCCAGCTATTCTCCGTTGGATATCTTCCTGAAAGAATTAAAATCATCATACCATAACAATATATGTGGACCCATGATAATAGCACACAGTTTTCAATAGCTAAATCTTGGAAACAACCCAAGTGCCCATCAACCAATGAATGTATAAAAGACGATGTGATTTTTTTATACAATGGAGTACTACTTAGTCATAAGGAAAGATAAACGAGATATTTATAGCTAAATGGATGCATATTGAGCCCATACCCTTAAGTGAAATAAATTGAACACACATGTAAATATCACATTTTCTCTCTGGTGTGAGAAACAGAAAGGGTAAAGAAGGACCAAAATGTATAATAGATAATATTAAATAGAAATTGTTCAAAAGAAAAGGAAAATTGTGTAAAGGTAATGGGGAAAAAGGAAGGAAAAAGAAAAAAATGAGAAAAAAGGAAAAAAATGGAAACAGCTTTTGTAAATAAGGAGGGGAGGGTGTTGAAGGGAGGGGAGCAGATTGGAGAAAAAGAGGAATCAAGATATACCATGTACGGTACAAATTCCCTTTGATGAATGTGATTGTTATGTATATTTAAATTGTACCAATCAAATTAATTAAAAAAATAAAAGCCCCCCCCCAAAAAAAACTTTACCCTCTGATTGGTTAATTTCAAAATACCCAAGTTCGTAGATTCTCTCTTTTTTTTTTTTTTCAAATTTTTTTTAGATTCTCTCTTCTTGATGTAGTCTTCTTTTGAAGACTTTCATTGTATTTTTTCATTCCTTAAATTCCTCAAATCCAAATTTTTTGTTTGGTTCTTTTTCAATTATATTTATCACTGTTGAATTTATAATTCAAACCATGATTAGTTTTCCAGATTTTGTTCAGTTGAATTATTTATCTTTTTTTGTAAATAACTGAATTCTCTCAGATTATTATGTTGAATTCCTTTCTGGCAGTGCATATATTTCTATTTCTTTGAGGCCTGTAAGTGGAAATTACTTGTATTTTGTGGTGTCCTATGTCCTTGGCTTGTTATGGATCTTCAAAGTAGTTTACTTATTTTCTTCACAAATTGGGATTGAACTCATAAGTATTCTACCACTGAGCTACATCCCCAGGTCTTTTTATTCTTTATTTTCAGACAGAGTTTCACTAAGTTGTCCAAGCTGGCCTTGAACTTGTTATTTTCCTGTCCTAGCTTCCCCAGGTACTGTGATTTCAGGCATGCATCATCTTGCCCAGCTCAAAATGGTTTTCATAAGAAAGAATTTTCACATGAGGATGGCACCCAGTGTACCCATTGGACAAGGTGCAGTCAAGATTGTTCTGAATCAGCACAATTAGGTAGCTTTATTGCAGCTTATTCAACTGTGATTAATGTCAGAAATATCTTTGAGTGCCAAAGTGTCCTAGGCTGCAGGGGTCTCTAACAGCAGTTCTGGCAGAACAGGTTGTTAGAATCCTCAGTATCAGTGGACTTTTAGGACACTCTTCTTATGTTTCCCTAATGGATACTTTTAGCTAAGGGGATTCTTCTTGTCATCAGGTATTATATGACACATAGGAAGCTACAAATGTGCTGTATTCTAAAGTCCAGGTGCTCAGAGTGGATGTGCAGACAAGTCCCATGCTTAGGACCTTGTGAAACTATTTTGCCACCTGAGACATAGGCTTTATGTTCACTTTCTATGGCAAAGCTGGATGTCAGCAGTCCACAAAACCAGGCTGTATGATTATAAGGCATGTGCCCATGGGTAGCAAAGGATCTGACTCTGATTCCACGAATCAGGGCACAGCACTGACAGAGTTTTGGAGAAAGGTTGCTCTAGAGGATCAGGCCTGGTGGAGCAGGGCATAGCTGCAATTTGGGCTCCAGATTTCAGAGTTCAAAAAGCCAACTCAGTCCCTTGGTGATGAGATACCAAATAAGAGTGACTCAAGATCACAGGATGATATAACTCGGCAGTAGCTCAGATTCTTCATGGTCAGGTATAATAGCAGCATATTCTTTCAAAGGTTAAAATGCAACTATGGATTGGGTCCTGAGGAGGCATAGAGGCTCAACAGCTCAGATTGTGGGAAAGTTAGTCCAATTCCATGGAAATGGTACAGCAGCTGTTCATCCCTGTAGGTGGTGTGCAACAGCTTAGAAAATGCTGTGTTCCTGGCATCTGAGGTAACACATCAGATCAGGTCTGATAGGCAGAGTTGCTCAGTTTTGGTGAAGCACCAGTTCCCCAGGAAATGGAGTATTAGATTATCTCAGCCAAGGCACTAGTTCCCCAGTAGGTGAATCACAGCCTCACCTCAGGTGAATGAGTGGTTTCCGTATCTTTTCTTTTACAGTTTATTAAAATTTAATTTTATTTTTATAATCATTTATTAATTATACATATTAATGAAAGTCAGTGTGATATTTCAACACATGCATGCAAGATGCACTAATAAAATCCAGCTTATCAACCCTGTCCACCACCCTTCCCAAATTCTAGTAATCAGTAGATCAGTTAGTCTGGCATTCAGGTCTCTCAGATCAGTCTTAGGCCTACATTTCAGTTTGCATTGATTACTGTTTCTTGACACTAATTTTATACTCCTTCAAGTTTTATGACTATTTTTGCATACTCATAAAACTCATTATGTGGACCTTACCTAAAATTGTGTAAAGTAATAGCAACAAAAAAATCTTCTATAAATACAGAATGCCAAAGCAAAGCTGACTAGATTGAAGTCCTGGTCCTTACTGTGGCTCTTCATGTCATGCCAAGTGGATGTGAAGAAATACAGCTTATATGAAAATTGTAGTCTAGTCGAATGCTTTCTTATTGAAGACAATGTAACTGAATTTTCAGTGGCTGTATATGTGACATGACTTCTCCAAGTTTATTATAAAATTAGTGATAAACCTATAATCTTACCTCAGGTCTTTTCATTGTTCAAAATTAATTTTCCTTCCATTATTTACAGTCTATTCTGTCTAATTTATGTACTTTTGTCCATAATACTATTATCTCCACATGCATACAGAATGTCCATCTGTCAAGTATTCATGTACACAGAAATACACAGTTATCCACCTGTTAAAATTTTATTGAGGGTTCAAAGCTTGACTCACTTTATACATCAAACTTTTCCTAACTTTTCTTATCAGAAATAGCTCTCTATTCTTTACAATTTTCTTGTATGTTTAAAAATATACATTGCATCTAACTCATAGTTACTCTCCATGAATTTTCTTTCCCAGTATAATAGAGCTCTTGTTTATGTAGCAAATGCTACTCTTTATTGAGGACCTATAATGGTGTTTCCTCATTTTCTATTTTTGGAAGTGTGCATGAAGGATTGTTGTTAATTCTTTAACTGGTTCTCTCTTCTCTTGTTATTGGTCTGTGTGGATTTTCTGTCTAGGTGTTTCAGTAGTTTTTTCTGTTATGTTTTCTAATTTAATTCCCTTGTAATTAAAGAATATACTGTCTCAATTTGTTAGGGCTTCCATAACAAAAACCACAAAATGTTTGGTTTAAACAATGCAAATGTATTTTTCTCACAGTCCTGGAGGCCAGGCATCACAAACCAAGGACTCACCAGATTTGATTTCTTCTGAGGGCTTTGTCCTTGGTTTGTGAAATACTTTCTTTGTCCCCACACAAGTTTTCCCATTTGAGTGCACATTCCTGATGTCTCTTTATCCCAAATTCCTCTTCTTATAAGGGCACAATTCTGACTGGATTTGGGTCCACTCTGAGGGCATTATCTTAACAAAGTCACTTCTTCAAAGGCTCTATCTCCAAATATAGTCATATTCTGAGGTATTGGAAGTTAGAGCTTCAATGTATGAATATTGTGGATGACACAATTTAATTCATAGTACATACTCTATTAATTTCAACATTTTTCAATACATTGATGCTTGTTTTAGGGCTTATGGATCATCCATCCTTGTGAATATTCTATATGAACGTAAGAAGAATTTATATTTTACTATTAGTGAAAAAAGTGCTCTAGAGGTGCCTATTAGGCCTAGTTAATTTACAATGTTGTTTATATCTTCTATTTCTTTTTGGTCTATTGTTTAATAACTGCAAACTTTTTGTAAAGTGAGGCATTGAAGTCTCCAACTATTAGGTGAAAAAGTCAATTTCTCCATCAGGTATCACTTAATGCATATTGAGATTGTACTCTTAAGTGTATATATGCTTATAATTATTCTCATAATTACTATATATTTCTGATGAAATCCAAATACACTACCTCAGGAGAATTCTTATGATACTCAAGAAACAACAACAAACAGCCCCAAACCAAAATTAGGGAGAGAAATTGTAAAGATGAGAGCAGAAATCAATGAACAAATTTAAGAGATTGTTCTTTGAAAGAAGAAATGAAATACATAAGCCCTTAGACTTACCAAGAGAGAAAAAACTCACACTAATGCAATTAGAAATGAAAAAGGTGAAATCACTGCAGACATTGTTGAAACACAGAAGATAGGAACTACTTTGAAATATTGTATTCCAACAAATTAGCAAATTTTGATGAAATAGATTCCTAGAATCATGCAAATTACCAAAAGTAAGTCAAGAAGACATAAATATGCTTAACAACCCAATAACAAGAATGAAATTGACACAGTAATAAAGAATCCACCAACTAGTAAAAACCCAGAGTTGATTGATTCACTGCAGAATTCCACAAAATATTTGAGCATGTTATAGCATCAGTATTTCTCAATCTTTTCACAAAAATTGAAAGGGATGGAGTGTTTCCAAATTCATTTATGGAAACCAGTATCACCTTGATTTCAAAACTGAGTAAAGACCCAACTAAAAGAAACAAAAACAGAGACCAATCTCTTCATTGAATATAGATGCACAATGCCTTCACAAGATATTAGCAAATAAAATGCAGCACATCATCAAAAAGATCATACAGACATCCTCGGGATGCCTGAGAGAGAGAGAGGTCCTGGGTCGCAGAGAGCCCTGCACCATCCAGCCCACACTCACAGTGGTGATTCACTTAGGTGCCCCCCACCCCCGCCCCGCTCCTCTGGCCTCTTGGCTGTACCGCCACCTGGTTCCACACTACAAAGACACAGGGGACACCAGACCACCAGACCACCTTACTGGGTAAATTGGAGGGATCATCACCTCTGATTGGAATCTGGACTATCTTCAGGGGAAGGGCAGCTGGAATCTGCAGTACAACCTTGCAGAGCTCAACCCTACAGCAGGACAGGGAGCTCAACTTGGGACTTGCAGCCAGAAATCTGCCTGAATCTCGGGTCTGCAACTGGCTTGGAGAGGCTCATTGACTTATATCTGCACACTGCTGCCCACGTTGTCTAATGTAACAGCAGAGACATACCTTGAAGGAGGCCCTTCATTTTCATTTTTGTTATTTACAAAATTAGTATTATTGGTTTGGTTTTTTTTCTCTCTTTCTTATTTTAAACTTTTTTCCTACTCTTTGCAAATTTTTTCTCTTCTTTTTTACTTCTTTCTTTTCTCTTTCCTTTCTCTCTCTCACACTCACTCCCTTGATGTCCCACATTGTTCTTCATCTCCATTTTTATTCCTGTTCTGGTCTTAATTTGGAATTCTTCTTTTTTCTTTTATTCTCTTTTTCTTTCTCTAGCCTGTGTCCTCTGGCCTCACTACTAACCTTCCCCTATCCTTCTACCTATCTATCCCTCCCACCCCAAATACTTCTAACTTCCCATTCTGAAGGGGAAAGTTGCTAAATTGAAGAGTTTATTCACTATAAACATATGTTGGGTTGGTCCTTGATTTTGATTTAATTCACACAGTTAAAGGTGATAGATTAATAACTACCACAAACTGTCATTTTCTAAGAGGTACTTGATGCTATGGTGTTGTTGATTGTATCACTTGAGCTAAGGTGTTGTTATTGATCTAGAAAGTGGTCTTTTTTGGTATAATGAAAGTGAGATAGCCCCACAGTCATTAGAAACTCAAAAACTAAAGACCAGCTATATCTGGAAGACACATCTAAGAATCAATCATTCCATAAGGGTTCTAATTACAGGCAACAAAGATACAATAAGTAATTTTGAAGTATCAACCCAGGAATTAAACCAAGGACAGTGCCAAAAACAAAAATGAGAAGACATTTTAAGCAAGGCACAAACTCAGAATTCCACCCCACCAAGGGCAAATTCTGGGGGAAAAGAGGTGGAAAAGTCCGATAATAAACCACCTGGACACCCTGAACTGATAGCACAGGAAGTAACAAAACAGATGAATGAGGCTTTAGAAAAATTCAAAGCAGAAATAATCTCCCAGATAACTACAGAGAAGGAGA
>NW_004624836.1:2092695-2119172 GCF_000247695.1 Heterocephalus glaber | reverse complement strand
TGTGTTGAGAAGTCTGCTGTGATTCTGATGGGCTTTTCTTTGTATGTGATTTGTTTCTTTTCTCTAACTGCTTGTAGAACTTTGTTCTTCTGTTGTGTTTCTGGAATCTTAACAATTATATGCCTATGTGTAGATTTTTTTGATCAAGGCTATTTAGAGGCCTATATGCCTCACTTATCTGTATGTCAAGTTCTTTTCCCCTGCTTGGGAATTTTTCTGCCATTACTTCTGTGAAGAGTTTTTTTATGTCCTCTACACTCTCTCCTGTTTCTTCATTGACTCCAATCCGTCTTATGTTATTCTTCTTTGCCTCATCTAGCAGCTGTTGGATTGATTTCTCATGTTCTTGTACAATTTTGAAGCAATTTTTCTTTTCCTGGTCATTAATTGCAATCATCTTCTATATCTGAAATTCTGTCCTCATTTTAACTCATTCGGCTGTGAAGACTTTCAATGGAGTTTTTTATCTCCTGGAAATCTATTTGCATCTGTTTTATGGATTCCATTTGTTTCCTATGTTGGGATTCCATCATGGTCCTCAGCCCCTCTCTAGTTTTATTAATCATGTCTTGCACTAGGAGCACAACTTCTCCTGTTATCTGAGAAATTATTTCTGATTTCATTTTTTCCAGATCCCTTTTTGTTGCCAGTTCATTTGGTCTAGGTGCTTGAGTATCAGAGTGTTCCATCTCATTTTCCTTTGAGGTTGCTGTACGTGATCTGGAAGTCTGGTTTTGAGATTATTTATGTGTTTTCTCATTTCGATGGGGGGGGGACTGGGGGGTGCTGTAGGCGCCCATGTGGCTCACCTCCCTGAGCTGGGAGAGTTGGGCTAGGGGCTGGGAGTGGTGGTAGGGATGGTGGACCAGCAGCCCCTTCCTCTGGGCTAGGAGTAGCGGGAGGGATGGTGGCCAGAGAGTCCCTTCCTCTGGACCAGGAGCAGTGGGACGGTGGCTCTGAAGCCCCTACCTCTGGGCTGGGAGCAGTGGAATGGATGGCGGCTCGGAAGCCCCTTCCTCTGGGCCAGGAGCAGTGGGACAGAAGGCAGTCCAAAAGCCCTGTCCTCTGGGCTGGGAATGGCAGGATGGCAGCCCCCAGAGCAATTTTGTAAAGTAGGAAAGCAACTGTGATCACCTGCAGCTTCTCAGATCATTCTAGCAAGTGTCTTCAGGTACTACCTGTTGTCTGTATAATAGTATTTCCCTTAATAAAGGGCCTTAAATGCACATTCAGTGTGTTTCCTGGGAGTAGAAGTGAAGATATTTTCATTTGGTTTAACTCACAAACTATTTGGTCAAGGAAATATGTAAAGATAAATAAAATCACATCTGGTAGAAATCCATAGCAATGAATGTTGAGAAGATGTGCTTGGATCTTGCTTGCAGCATCTGGCAGTGGGTAGTGAAACAAAGGTAGCAATCTCACAGGCTCTCCTGTGTTTTTTCTGGAGGTGGCTCCATGGTGGTGGCACTAGCATTTGCAGTTGAACTCAGGACTTCAAAATCACCTCTAACAGGCTTCGTTACCCCTACTTTAGACTTTAAGTTTTCAACCTTTTCTTCAAATGACTTGAAAGTTGGGGAATTTTTTTACATTTTCCAGCTTTTTGGTGATAACAGAGCCAGCAGATGAAAAGACCACTGAAGCCTGCTGTCAGGCCTGAGATAAGGTTTCAGAGGTCTTCCTGTATGCATACGTAGCTGTCACATCCTGCCACCCTTTGGCAATGTTCTGCTTTAGCTCCTCTAGTGAACCAATCCCAAGTTTTCACTTGATCTCCGCTAGATGCTTCTCTTTTGCTGCTAACACTTGAGACAGAGTTTGAATTTCTTCTTCCACCTTTACCAGCTCTCTTTTCAGCTCATCCTGCTCCTCTTCTGAGAGTGTCTTGGTGGTGCTGAGCATGGCTGCAGCATCTTCTCCTTCCTCAGGTACTGGGTCTGTCCTGAGCAAATCAAGTTTTTCAGTAGGTTATCCGGGTGGAGATGAATTCCCACTAGGGGACAGGTAGAGGTAGTTTTTGTTCACTCCTGCATTGAAATCGAATGGGGACTGGTAGTCTTCATATAATTCTGTGTCTCTGTGATCCATCACCCCAGGCAGAGGCAGAATGCATGGCTTTACAGCCGCCTGAGCTCCTCCCACAGTCGCTCACCCCTTTGGCCTTATTCCCTTTGCCCCCACTTCCACACAATTTAATGGTAAATCATACACTGTCATGTTTTCTAATTATTTTGTGAATAATCAACTTGTCACTTAACTGTAGACTCTTGGAGATCAGAGAAAATATTTTATGCTCCTTAATTTTACTCATGCCACTCAACATTGAAAAATTGCCTATCTTGTGGCTCATTATGTTTTAAATTTTTTATTAGTACATGTTTTCAGCACATAATAATTACATTTATTGTGCAGAGTTGGTTCATGTACATATAAAATCTTCATTTTCTTTAACCCCCATCCCTCCCATCCTTCTGTGCTCCTTACCTTTGTCCCCTTTCCATTTATAAAAACTCTATTTCCATTTTGTTCTTTCAATTCTTATTTTACCTGTTTTCCCTTCCCTCTCTTCCTCCTCTATCTCTTGCTCTCCTTCCCATTTGAAAAGATGGCCCTACTTCCTCCTGTTTATCTTTTTTTTCTCTCTTTGTGTTTTGAGTCTCTCATTTAAGAGGATCTATGCAATATTTAAGCATGTGCGCCTGATTTATTTCACTTAATGTTCTGGTCTGAATGTTCATTCATTTACCTACAAATGGATCAAGTGCATCAATTTATCTATGAATGCCTTAAGCTTATCTTTCTTTATGGTAGAATAGTACTCTATTGTGTATTACATATTTATGGAGCAATTGGTTCAAAAATGTACATGAATACTCTAGGGATATATACTCAGCCACGAGAAACTCTTGGAGAGTTCTTTTTTGTTGTTGTTAAACTACAACACTTTATTGCAGCACTGGCAAAGGTCAGATTTGTGAAGCAAGAGAAGTTGAGAGGTATTTCCATGTGAAATGTTACAACTTTACAAATTTTGTATTTTTTAAATTTAAATCTACACACAGAATCTGAAACATGGTAAAAGAAAAATGCAAAATAGCTAGAAAAAAGATGTAATCATTTGTACGATACAGGTGTGTTCTTTATGTAAAACAATTCATGCTCACTACTTCTAATACAAATGAGGTGATGTCAGTTAACTCCATCCTTTATCTTTTAGTTATTGATCTAGGGTATATTGACAGTAGTTTAAAAGAATACATACCATAGCAATGTAATATGAATTAAAGGTAAATGTAAAACAATAAAGAAAAAAAAGGACATAAATATTAAGTCATGAAAGAGGCCAATCCAAGAAAAACATACCTAAAAAGACTTTATACTTGTTATTAGATGAAATTGGTTGCATGTTGTTCAGCATTCTGTATAAAAAGAGATATATAATCCTATGTTCAATATTCATAAAAATCAAATCAAAAGAGTTGCTTAAGAGTTTTCTTGATATAAAGACCCTCCTAGAAGAAGCAGAACATGGTAAAGTATAATGTCCTAAAAAATAGCTATAGCTTTGCATGTACTGCTACTGTTTTTGTCCCTTTATTGTCCTTTTTTTAAATTCCAGTACAGGAGATCAAACTCAGGACCTTGTACTTGGGAGCCTGGTGTGGTGCCACTGAGTTAAATCCGTGGCCCTATCTACTGCTACTGTTAAAGAGATCAAAACAAACATTAAAGCACAAATTACAAATTTTCTCAGCCTAGGGAAATTTTACCTTCAAGTAAGGGAAAATTTGAGGGGATACCTAGAAAGAAAGGAAGCATTCAGAGCTATGGGTAAAATGGGACTAGAATATTTATTATTTAGTTTAAAGTAATAATGATACATCCTATCTAATCATCCATCCTATCTTACAACTAGAAGACTTAGATTTTCTAAAAGTTAAGTGAAGATAATTGTAATTTATCAACTTTTTTTTGTTTTGACAAAGCTTTGCAACTTCTAAACAACTCAAAAATTGAGGTGAAATTTCATTTTGCCTGACTTCTGATCTTCAATTAGTTCCCCTTTTAGGGAAATGACAGGAGAGGCTACTATCATACCAGTGAGAAATGAAGTAAGCTTCCAGCAATTTCTTCTGGCAATGTTAAACTGTTGTCTGTGAAAATAAGGTGAGATATGGTGTTGATAGCTAATTATCAGGAAAGGGTTCCTTTTCTTCATATATCCCAGAGTTTGTTTCCAAAGCCCATCAGTTTGAAAATTTCTTTGTTGAGACGATACTATCCTGTAGAAACTGATCCACACTGTCCAAACTCACAAAGCATGGAATGTACCAGAAAGCCAATTAACAATTATTGTGAAGTACACAACTGTCACATGGTCTGTGATGTGTGTTAGCCTGTCAGTCTATTCTGTTTTTAGTATGAATACCAAATTTGATACCTAATTTAACCACAGATTTGAGCTTGATAGATATTTTAAATCAAAGTTAGGAATGGGTCTGCATAGTCAAGCTTGTTTCATTTGACATTTATCAACACTTGCCAGTCCTCACAAGTCATGATCATATCATCAGTCAACCTAAGCTCTCATGTTCTAATGTTGAAAGCTTTTCTTTTTCATTTCTTGATGCCCTTTTGATTTTTACTGGACATCCCTGAGTGTTGGGCATGGTTCCATCTAGTTCTTTAATGTCTAATTTTATAAAAAGAGCTACTGCTGATCATTTGTCCTCCTACAAGAATGTTGTTATCCTCTGCTTTCTTAATCAGTATATTTGATTCTAAATGCTGTCCTCTTTCATTCTTCTACAAACAGAAAATGGATCAAGGATCTAAACATTAAAGCAGAAACTTTAAATCTTCTGGAAGATAAAATAGTTAAAACCCTTGAAGACGTAAGTGTAGGAAAGGATTTTCTAAACATAACTACAGTTGCACAAGAAATAGCAGCAAGGATCAACAAGGAATCAGCAAGGGATTATGTCAGACTAAAAAGCTTCTGTACAGCAAAAGAATCAATAAGTAGAGTGAAGAGAAAATCTACACAATGAGAAAAAATTTTTGCCAGCTTCTCCTCAGACAGAGGTCTAATATCTAGACTATACAAAGAACTAAAAAAAAAAAAAACACCTAAAATTAAAGAGCCAGTTAAGAAATGGGCTAGAGAAATGAACAAACACTTCACAAAGGAAGAAATACAAATGGTTAACAAATATATTAAAATGTTTAACAGCTCTGACCATTAGAGAAATGCAAAGAAAAACAATGCTAAGATTTCATCTTACTCCAGAAAGAATGGCGATCATTAGGAAATCAAACAATAACAAATGTTGGCATTGCTAAGGAATCCTCCTGCATTCTTGGTGGGAATGTAAACTAGTACAACCATTATGGAAATCTCTATGCAGATTTCTCAAAGAATTAAAATTAGAAATTCCATACTCCCCAGCTCTTCCTCTACTAGGTATCTTCCCCAAAGAGATTAAGTCATCGTACTACAGTGATTCGTGCATATCAGTGTTTATAGTAGCACAATTTGTAATAGTTAAATCTTGGAGGCAGCCTGTATATCCATCAACTGATGACTGGATAAACAAAATGTGGTATCTATATATAATCAAATACTACTCTGCTCTAAGGAATGACAAATTTGAGGCCTTTGTAGGAAAATGGATGTGCTTGTAAAATATAATACTGAGTGAAATAAATCAAACACACAAGCTTAAATACTGTATGGTATCTCTTATTTGAGTGAGGCAAAGTTCAAACAAAGAAAATGATAAAGGAGGATAGAAAGGGACAAGGGGACCAATCTCATCCAATAGGTAAGTGGTCCAAAGAAACAAGGACGAGGAGTTAGGAGGATTGGAAGGGGAAGTGAGAGGAATAAAGGTTTGCCGTGTACAGGATCCTAATAACTCCAATCAATGTAAACATTATTATACCATAACAGGAGCTAAGACAAATAATATCAACAAGCATGTAAAAGATGATAGGGGAATAAGAGGAAGAGGGGGAAGGGGAAGGAAGGGGAAGTGGCTTAAAAAAACCAAGCTGTTATATATATGTGCAACCACTTCCTAATATGATTATAAACTGCATAAATTACAAACATGTATTAATAAACTAAAATAATTTTTTAAAAGCCAAATGCTGCCCCCTGTCCTAATGTACAATAATTTAACTTTTCTCCTTTATTTATTACCTACAAGTATCTTTGCAGCTCAAGGCCCTAGGTTCTGAGTGTGATTCCCTTACGTGCCCCTAGATGTTTTGCTGCTTAGTAAGCCTTGTTTCTCAGTATTACTCTCAGACTTTGCTGAGACTATTGTCTCCAAGTATTTGATATTTATTTGCAACTTGTATGTAATTATCAGAATCTGACTATACTATATAGAAACTCTATAATCAATAATGTTGATTTATTTATGTATTTATTGAATATTATTTATTCACCTATTACCTCTATTATTAATTCAATAAACATCCATAAAAATCCCTAGTGCTGATCTAGATAGGAATAGAGAGTTGAGTGAGACATGGTTTTTGCCCTCCAGTTGCTTAGAGTACAGTAAGAAGATAAGAAATATACCAACAACTAAATATTAAATTGTGACTCTATAGACGAAGGAGTTAAGAGGTTACTCTAGATAGAGTAGCTTGAGCAAAAGTAATGTTATTGTTAATTTTGAGTTGTATTATTGAGGTTTCCTCAGCCTTTGCCACTTAAACTTGAAGGAGTAATAATTTTTCTGTTCTTAATTAACATTTTATGGGTTTTGCTTGAAAATTCCATCTTCTTGCAGAAACTAATTGAATCTAGTGAGACAAGTATGTGAATTGTGGTAGAAGACAGGCTGAGGAACAGTGAGGAAGGCTGATATGACTTTATTGTTTGTGCAGCACTTTTCACTCCTGTTTGAATCTCTCTGTACCAAGGAAATAAAAAAGAAGCAAAACTTGATTACCATCATCTGCTCAAGGGACTTACTTTCGGTCTAGGCAAATAAGATTTCTGTGGTGAGACACCAAATGTACTCAACTTCCTCTTTGAACAACCAGTTTTTCAGTTATCAACAGGATGTGTGGGTGTCACCCATAGTTAGGCTTTTAAAAAAACTCTAGCTCATTGCAAAGAAACAAGAGTGCATACCCCATCTGGGCTCCAGGGTAAGTTACAGCCTAGCCCTTGGGAGTTGGTGATTCCATGTGGGAGGTTTGGTGGGACCATAAAGATAAATAGAGAAGCTGGGAAATTGAAATGGTCCCTAGTTTCTCATCTCAGAATTCGACACTGTGAGCAAAGGTGACTGCTCTTGTCTTTTACCATAGTTCAAAGTTAGGATTAGTGCCATCAGTCCCCACCAGTGTGCCAGGAGCATAGACTCTGTGATGCATGTTACTCTTTGCTAAGGGGTCTTCATAGAGTGGGAGCTAGAAAGAGGGCACAAAGAAAGCAATGAGTTGTGCTCAATGAAACTTATTGGGACTATTTGACTAATTTATCTAATAAAGGGGATGGGAATTTCTGCTGTATATAGTTTATCTACTTGCAAAATGAAGGAGGATTTTCAGCCATAATATCATTGATTTGGTAAGTAGCTTGCAGAGATACTTAGATCATTAAGACCCCTAAGATTGCCCAGCTAGTTAGTGGCAAAGCTGGAACTAGTATCTGTGCCTTATAATACGCATTATAATACATATTACACTTCCCCTACAGTAGCCTGTATCTTCCAGAGAATACTATGAATGTATTTAGGACCCTGATGGTTTTTAGGTTAGAAAAAGATAAAATATGCCAGAGGATTTCAAAGTCTGACAAGAGGGGTTACTTGAACATTTAAAAGATAATTTTTTTGAGTCTAAACTTCAGTCCTGTTTGATAGAAGAGCCCAAAAGTGAAGCATTTAGTTTTTCAGTGATGGTTACTATTAAAGAGTGTTAGCATCTCTCTCGTTCTGAGCTAAGTTGACTAAGTTGAAAAGGAAAATTCCAGTTGGAGAGTCTCTCAAGGTGGACTCTGCAAAATCAAGGGAACCATGATCAGTTTAAATAGGATGATAAATGATTTTGTTGTGCTTTCTTTTTAAGGGAGGAAAGGGCATTTTTGTTCCTACTTTTTTTTTTTAGTTTATGAGTACATGCATACATTCTTTGGGGTAAGTAGGTACATGTACATCACCCACCTTAATTCCTTTTTTCATCCCCTTTGCCTTCCTACTCTCCTCCTTCCACCTATCTCTTGATCCTCTTCCTTCTTTTTTTGGGTACATGTTTGCAGTACATAATGTTTACATTCCTTGTCTGGAGTTGGTACATGTACATAACACACCCCAATTCCTTTTTGTCGTCCCTTATCCCTTCCTTCTCTCCCCCTTCCTCCATCTCTTAATTGCCTTTCTCTTTCATAATGACCTATCTCTCTACTTCCTATTATCAATCTTTAATTTTTCTCTTTAGCTTTACTCTGGATTTCTCATATAAGAGAAATAAAGTGATAGAGTATTCTCAATTTGAAGAATCTTGCAAGTGAGGATATTTTTATTTTGTCTGTTCAAATGGATGTGGAGAGTCACTGCCATTTCTATTAATTAGAGAGTTTATCTGAGCAATTAAATACAGTAAAATTATGCACAGCTAAAGTAGGTGATATGCAGGTATACAGAAGTGGCAAGCAACTTGAATTACACTGAGAAACCAGTCATGTATTTAGGATTGTTTTTGACATTCAGGTCAAGCATAGGTCCTTCTATGGTCAATTGCATTTTGGGGGGATCCAGCTGAGAAAGTGGTTGAGCTCATGTTTTATGAGCTTCACAAACCCTCGCAATAGGGTAGCACAAGACTCCAAATGAACGGACACATTTCTGGGTGGTTTTTGGTGGTACTTCATGACTAGCTGTGTTTGAGGTGAGTGAGCAGAGGTCCTATGAGCCAAGGAAGTCTATAGACCCTGCAATACCTCTAGCAAAGAAGACAGAGATAATTGTTGTGAAACCACAATTTCAGTGTGCTCCAACAATTAGGACAATAGCTGGTGGGGTATGGTTTTTTCTTTATGTACAAGCTTTTGGCCAAAAGGTTTACTTATACTCCAGATCAAGATATTTTACAGGGAAATGTTTGTCTCTTATTAATTCACATGCTTCACAAGCAGAGTGATGAAGTACATATAGCAACATACAAGCAGTCAAGAAATCTAGATTATAGACTCTTGTATTAATAACATTTTATGTAGCCTTGGACAAATTGCTTCATTAATATGGTCTCAATAATCTCATCTATAGTAATGGGGGAGGGGTTAGGACAGATGGTCCTAGTAATAAAATGATTTGATTATAAGCTGTTGGATAACTGAGAAGAGGTATATGTCATGGATTAGTAAACAACAGGGCCATATGAAAGAAATATAACTAGAGTGGACCTTCTGGAAATGTAGTTCACATCATCAAGAGAACCAAGTAATCTTCCCTAATCCCCATATATTTCTTTCAGGTAATCTGATCATAATAGCTTCAACTTTTGGAACACAGCTTATTATTTTAAAAGATGATAAATATATGATAAAATACAAAAAACATGAGAAAGGGTTCTAAAATCTGACTATTACAATGACAATGATTTTCATTCAGCATTTTTAATCTTTTAAAGCCATGGTTCCCCTTGATAAACACACAAATTTCACTATAAGGTCATTGTGGACTTGATACCCTATGAATAAGAGCTTGGACTTACAGAAAAATCTACCCATGAAACTGAAATTTTCCAAGTACTGTTGTGCCTAATAGCAAAGGAGATTTTATGTATCTGTACTTCTAGCAGTTTATATTATAGAAGTAATTTTGTTTGTATTTTGTTTCCCATGTATGTGTACTATAATAATTAATATATTTTTTTCAAATAACAAATGCTTTCAATACACTCACTATAAGAATTACTGTTCTAGACCTAGCCTAACAAGTGTGTTTCTTTGAGGATACTCTAAACTGAGAAAAGTATAGGATCAAACTAAAGCCCTAGAGATGACTCTGTATACAAGTAAAGAGGAAATGAACTCACATTTATTTAATGTTTTACTAGATACCAGAAATGAAAATCATTACTTTCCCATTCATTTTCTGTTGAATGTTTACAATGGCCTATATGTCAAATAGTAGAGTCCTACTTTTCCAAATGGGATAAATGATGCCCAGTGATACAAAAATAATTATTTCAACCTGGAGAACCAATAAATGAGTCATGTGAGTCATGATATGATCCTAAGTCTGCTCAAAGAAAATGATTCTTTCTATCTATAAAATATTTTCCCAACTGCAAACATGATATCTAATTAGGGCTTCTTCCTAAATGATTAAAAATCCAATAAAAGCCACACGTGGCAAGTCAAACTTAAAACTTTAAGATGTTATGTTGTGAGTAGTCTAACTGCTTTAATTAATTTTAAAGATAAAGTTATTTTTATTTCTTCTAATTAACAGAGAAAACATGTAGTCTTTTCAAAATATATTCAATTCTCTGTTTCTGATGTCAAGCAAGATTAATGAAATTAACCTTCATTAATTAACTTTCATTAACCTTCAGTCAATGAAATTGACTTCAATTACTTCAGAAAATAACAGTTTTCAGTTCTAGCTGCTACTTCTTGGCTCTGGTTTAAGTGATTGAATGAACAACATGGTCATGAAGATCAGACTAGCTTGTGTAATTCATGTGGGATAAGTCAGATAAAGCAAAATATATTAACTTTTTAAATGATAGATATATGTTGTCTCCTTGAAGATGGAAGCATCCTCCCAAACAACCTACTTTCTCTATTTAATTTATCCTTCTTATACAAGATGACAAGCCCACAGGCAAACTTGATAAACATATTTACTTAATGGTGCTGATGACTTAACAATGAGAGTGAAAAGAAGAGGAGGATCAAGAGGGTGAAGATTTGTAGAGTTGGTACTAGAGAAATAATATGTAACTCAGTCCCAGAACTTAAATTCCACCTTTCTGATTGCGACTTTGACCTCAACATCTTCAAGTAAATGAGATCACTTTTTGAGCCTAGTTTCCTCATCCATAAAATTGGAATGATATCTTCTATGATTATTTATAATATATAATATGATTAATGGCAATTACAATACATAGATATGTATTTACAGTAGTTTAATATAAATCAGTATATAAGCTGAGATGGTAGAATTAGAGTGGTGTTGGCAATGCTGGTGATATTTAGGGGTAGGAGTTCCAAGGGCAGTGCCCCCAAAGTCATGCCAAGTTAGAGTTTAAAGGGAGGTAAAGATCATCTAATTTAGATTGTCTTATTTTATGTTATGTTTTATTCATTAAGTTTATTGGTACATTGTAGGTATACAATATGATGGCATTCTTCATTGGGAATTTGTGCCTTTGAATGATGATACATCCTGGTTCTTTTTTTTCCCCATCCCCCTGTCCTCTCTTCAACCTCTCCACCCCTCCCTACTTACAAAGACTTTGTTTCTGTTTAATACTTTTCTCATGTTATTCCTTTTCTTTTCTTTCCCTAAACCTCCAACTTCCCCTTCCCTTTTGGACATTTTCTTCCTATTTCATATTATTTATTATACATTTGATCCTTATTTACACTTTCAGTTTCTCAACGAGAGAAATTATTTTATATTTACATATGTGTGTTGTATTTATTTCACTTAAGAATATAGGCTCAAAGTCCATCCATTTAGCTATAAATGTTTCTAATTTCTCGTTGTTTATGACTGAGTAGTACTCCATTTTATAAAAAAAAACAACCCACATTTTCTTTCTCCAGGCTCCAGTTGGTGGGCAACTGGGCTATTTCCAAGTTGTAGCTATTACAGA
This sequence comes from Heterocephalus glaber, assembly GCF_000247695.1. The sequence goes on along the minus strand of NW_004624836.1, from coordinate 2,107,313 downwards.
CTGTGCAGCTATAAACATGGGTGCACATAGACCACTGTGATATGATTCTTTTAATTCTTTGGGGAAGATACCCAGCAGGGGAATGGCTGGGTCAAATGGGACCTCTAATCCTGGTTCTTTGAGGTATCTACATACTGATTTCCATAGTGGATGCACCAGACTATAGTCCCACCAACAGTGGAGAAGGGTTCCTTTTTCCCCACAACCCCGCCGACATTTGTTATTAGTTGATTCTGGATAGCAACCATTCTTTTTGGAGTGAGGTGGAGTCTCAGCATTGTTTTCATCTGCATCTCTCAAATGACCAGTGAAGTTGAACATTTTTTCATATGTTTATTTGCTATTTCTACTTCTTTGTCTGAGAAACGTCTATTCATCTTAGATGCCCATTTTTTGATTGGGCCTTTAAATTTAGGAGGTCTGATTTTTTAAACTTTATGTATTCTAGATAGTAGATCTTTTTCTGAGAAACAGCTGGTAAAAATTTTTCCCACATTGTGGACTGTCTCTTCACTCTATTGGTGGTTTCTCTTGCAATACAGAAGCTTTTCAATAAGACGAGATACCAGTTTTTGAGTCATTCTGCTAGTTCACATGCAACTGAGGTTTTATTCATGAAATCTTTTCCTACACCAATGTCTTCAAGAGCTCTACCTAACCTCTGTTCTAGCTGGTTCAGCATTTCTGTTTTAATATTTAGATCTTTAATTCATTTGATTTTAGTTTAGTGCATGGTGAGAGATGTAGGTCTAGTTTTAATCTTTGGCAAGGTGAAACACAGTGTTTCCAGCACCATTTATTAAAGAGACTATATTTCCTCCAATGAGGGTGTTTGGCTCCTTTATCGAAGATGAGGTGGATGAGTATGTCTGGATATGTTTCTGCCTCTTCTAATCTGTTCCACTGATCCTCGGGTCCATTTCTTTGCCAGTACCATGCTGTTTTTATCACAGTAGTTTTGTAGTATAGTTTCAGGTTGGAGGTTGTGCTACCCCCTACCTTGTCTTTGTTGCCTAGAATTGCTTTTGCTAGTCTAGGTCTCATCTTGTTCAAAATGAATTTTTGATTGTTTTCTCAAGTTCTGTGAAGAATGCTGTTGGAATTTCAATTGGGATTGCATTGAATCTATATAGCAGTTTTGGAAGCATTGCTATTTTCACTATGTTGGCTCTTCCTACCCAGGAGGAAGGATGTTTTTCCATTTTTTGATACCCTCTTTGATCTCTTTTCTCAGAGTGCTATAGTTTTCAGAGAAAAGGTCTTTGATTTCTTTTGTTAGGTTGATTCCTAGGTATTTCAGTTTTTTGGATGCTATTGTGAGAGGAATTGTTTCTCCAGTTCCTCTCTCAGTAAGTCTGTTATTCCTATAGAGGAAAGCTATTGATTTTTGTGTGTTGATCTTATATCCAGCTACTTGACTGAATTTGGTTATTAAGTCTAGAAGACTTTTGGTGGGGTTCTTGCAGGTCTTCTATGTAGAGTATTATGTCATCTGCAAATAATGACAATTTAACTTTTTCATTTCCTATCTTTATTCCTTTTATTTCCTTCTCTCGTCTAACTGCTGTGGCTGTTTCCAGAACTACATTAAACAGCAGTGGTGATAGTGGACATCCTTGCCTTTTTCCTGGTTTTGAGGAAGATTACTTTAGGTAGAGTTGTGAAGGTGCTGAATAGCCACTGTGAAAACAGAAGATACTATCGTGGTACATGGGAAAAGAGCAAAAACCTTAGACTGGAGATTGTTCATATTTACTATGATTGCAAATATACCCTGTTTTTTTCATATTCAAGCATTTGAACAGAAAGAAAGAAAATAGATTGTGGACTTTATCTTGGATTAGGGCTTTGGTAAACTGATTTAGCAGAAAAATATAGAACCAGGAGGGTGTAGTTCTTATGTGAGAGTAGTTGATAAAGTATTTAATATAGCCTGGATGGGGGTCAAATAGGATGAAGGAATTTGCTAGAAGAAATGGATAGATACAGTCATTTGATGTCTCTAGGAGAGTATGGTGCAAGTTAGTGGGCTTCCATTTGTAATGGAGCTCTGTATTTTAGAGAGAAAGTTATTTGAAAAGTTAGGAATTAATGAAATTTGACAGACAGTAAAAATGTGCAAAGTTCTGGAATAAAGAAGAGGTAAATTCATTCAAATTGTTAGGAGAAGTGAGTGCTGGTAGCTGTTGTATAATGAGACTGTTTAGAAATATGCAAACAGTGTTATATTTATAACATTTCATATGTAATGTAATTATCTTGGACTCCTCAAATAGTCTTGAAAACTGGTCAATTCCATATCTGACTTTTGCTGTAGACTATAATTCTCCTGTCATACCAAGTCCAGAGCTTATTCTTTATCATTTTGACTGTTGCATGAGTAGAGTTACCAACTCTGTTGTTGCCTTGGACAGTCACAGTTTCTGCTCTGAAAATCCTATGCCCAAGGAAGCCCTCAAACCTTGGAAAACCTGGACTACTGATCACTTTATTTACTCATAAATTATTTGGACTTCCTGTGTCCCATCTTTCTTATCCATGTTTCATATTGTTGTCAGTGTGTTAATTCTAAAATTGAAGTATGGCAATATTAAATCTTTTCTCAGAATCATTTGTGATTCCCTATACAGTGCATTCACAAGCTTCTATGTGCTGGTCCCATCTACCTTTATAATCTATTTTCTTTTCCACTGCTTCTCCTTAATCTTATATCCCATTCCACTCTCTCTAACTCTTACCCTATTCACCAGCTCAGATAGAATGCTTACTATTCCATTTTATTAGTGTATTTAATTTTAGTTTTGTACATTTGGTATTTTTACATGTTGTCAATCCATCCTCGAATCTCTCTCCCATCTTTTCTTTGTATGTGTCCTACACATCTCCAAAACTGCTCATTGAACATTGACATGCTTGGAGATGCACTTTCAGTCTTCCCCTTCTCTGAATAACTAATTTCTGCTTCCAAAATAACATGTTTTTAGCTCGATTACCTCTTTCATGCCATGTTTTTAAAATTTATCATGGTTAGTTTAGTACTCTTATGTTTATCTCTTCATGGATACATAAACTTCTTGAGAGCAATAGCCAGGTATTATTCTTATCTGGAATTTCCACCTCCACCATCCTCAGCAATTAGCATATAGGATACACACTTAACAAAATTTCAGTTTGTTAGAGGAATTGCCAAGTATTCAGTCCCAATGACATTGATAACAGTCCCTAATGACACTGATAACAATTAGTGTAGTTTAGTATGCTTATGGAAATTTTTCTTGAAGAGAGACAATTTAATCTCAGCTTTGAAGGAATTCTAGGACTTAAATTGAAGAGTGGATAATTCAGGCCAAGTAAGATTAATGTTAATTTTATCTCTTCCACAGACATAACATAATTTTCTCTCCAACTTTGTCTCTACAGGGGCCTAGCTTGATATATGTGCCATCTTCCCTTGCTTGTGGTGCTCTATTTCATATAATTTGATAGGAGTAGTACAATATGGTGAGAAGTACATTGAGAAAGAGGCCTATAAACTTGGGTTCTGATCCTAGTTCTACCATAACCTGACTCTGTAACCTTGAATTAGAAATGTCTTTCTTGCCTGTATCTCCTTAGCAGATAAAACTGCAGTAGCAATATTCCTGTCCTACTTAGCTAAGAGGGATGATACTGGGATAACATGAAGTTTTTTTAATCACCTATGCTACTCATATCAGTTCTTGCCATGCATTATTTCTGGTGGTAGAGATTTTTTATAAAAAGTAAAACAAAATTTCATAATAAAATCTTAAGATAATAATTATATTTCACACACTGTGTATTATTATTATTATTATTATTAGTAGTAGTAGTAGTACTGGGGATTGAACTTAGGACCTTGCATTTGTGAGGCAGGGGCAGTGTCACTGAGCTACATCCCTAGCCCTGTGTATCATTATTTTTGAAGTACTTACTCAGAGTAGAAGACAGATCAAAATGATTCTTACAACGAATATTTTAATAGCTAGATGTTGGTAGTAGAATTAAAAAGAATGTTATCTACAAAAGGCACAGGTTCCTTAGGGTTGGAGAGCATGGCAGGGTTCATACAGAGCCTGTGGAATTTGTACTAATTGGCTAATTTATTGCAAATTTATGCTAATTGAGTGATGGGCTTTCTGCCATAATAGAATGAAGTCCCTGTTCCCAACTGAAACCATGAGAACCTCATCTTTATTCTCCACATTCTGGTCTCCTGAGCTGCAACCAGAATCATTCATGAGGCTCTACTTATAATATCCCAAGGTTGCTTTAAACTGCATCTACAGACCTTTCCAAATCCTCTCACAAATCAGTTCCAAAGGCTTCTAAACCGTGTGGTCAGATTCAGTCATAGTACAGCATTCTGGAACCAATTTTTTGTATTAGTCACTTACTTGTCACTGATACGCAATGCCTAAGAACCACAACTTAAAATGGGATAGGCTGAGTTTGGTTCATGCTTTTAGGGGATTAAGTCCGTAGATGTCTCTTTCCAAGAAAGCACCATTATGGTGGAGAGACTTGACAGAAGAAAGCTGTTCACCTCATGTTGGACAAGAAGCAGAACTGAGGACAAGTGCCAGGGAGGAAAGTTAGTGACTGGACTTAAAGGGGTATCTATTTAATCCCCTCAGTGGCTTGCAAGCTAGTTAAGTTGAGATAATTAAAACTAACAACTAACCTTTCCTATTTTCCAATAGGGAATATTGATGCTAGTCACCTAAATTGAAGACAGCAATTTAGGGAAACAGCAAGTAGTAGAAATGTATTAGCTGCTATGTAAAGGCATTCATTACTTTGTAGTGCTTCTACCCAGATTTTAATTAAGAGCTTTGTACCATATATGAACTCAGTCCAATTATACTAATATTTGAATGGTTAGTTGATTGTAGCTTGGATTTTGGTTATATACTGATGAACAAAACATATATTTTTATGATGCTCATGAAGTTACCACTGCTGCAAGTGAAATAACCAATAGACAAGTAAACAACATCTGAATTAAAACTGTTCATGCAATAAAGTAAACGAATAAAGAGTATGAGAATATGTAATAAGTAAGATTCCCTTGATAATGTTGATGATGAATGTCTCTCTTATTTGAAAACTGAGATTAAAAGGAGACAGAAATGGAAAAATCTGCAGAAAGCAAATTCAGATAGAGAGAACAGCATACACAGGTATTGAAGTCTTTGTAATATAAAAAGCTTGGCCTGTGCTAGGAACTACAGCATCTCAATGTAACTTAAATGAGAGCAAAATGAGGAAGAGAATAGAATTAAATGATGTCTACGGATCCAAAAGCCATAATAGATAAGGCTTTGAGGCCATAGTGAGAAGTTTAGAATAAATGCTAACAGGAAATGAGAACCAGTAAAGGATTTTAAATAAAGCAACACATGACATATCAAAGAAGGATCACCTGGGCTACTTGTAAAAAGGTTTAGAATGAATCAAGAGATGGTATTTCCCCTGCCATCAAGGAGAAGTAAATCTAACAGAATTTCAACAAGTTTGATAAATGCCCTGAGAGAGATAATAGAGTATGGAGATAAGCATGGACTCCAATTATACTACACCATCACTCCCTACCCCATACAACTATTTTTGCTTTAATGCAACTTACTTAATTTCTCTGAGCCTCAACTTTCTCATTTGTAATACAGAAATAATCATAGGGCTGCTGTGAGGAACAACAAAATAATATACCAGAAGTACTTCTCCTAAAAATACATGGTAGGATTCATTAAATAATAATGTTAGTATTGTACAGAGTATAAGAATGTGATTATAAGGGGCAAGACTGGAGTATAAGCAGTCCTGTTTGGTAGCTACCATACTGCAGGATGATGAAAAGAGGAAGATATGGATTGGAAAAAAATTTAGAAGTGAAAATCATGGGATATATGAATATATAAAGAGGGTAAGTGCAGTGACAGGGATTTAAGGGACTCTTCAATTTCTAACTTAAGTGCCTGCGAAGATAATCATGGTACTGACTGAAAAGAAAGCACTGAATTAGCAGTGAACCACCAATATCACATCTCTTTGTGAGACAGGAACCAAAAATATGTCTAGATTGAAAGGGAGAAAGATTGGCAACATAAAGTGGGTGGTGAATTAGAGAGAGAGAGAGAGAGAGAGAGAGAGAACATACTTTGCATTTTCTTAGGTTGTTTTCCTTTCTTAAATTGCAGAGATATACAAATTGTTCAAAACGAGCTAAATGTTCCCTCTAAGAGACTATATTTCTGCCCAACCCCAAATAAATTCCACTTAATGTTCCCCAATAAGGGGACTTTTATTTAATTTTCACTGAAAAATTTGGGAAAAACTCATCCTACCTTCCTTCAGTCTGTAAAAAAGAAAAATTTTGGAAAGCAGACTATGAGACAATAAGCTCACATTAAACTGTGAGTTTCAGAGGCACATAAAGTCACAATAAAAAAGAGGTATGAACTTGAACTCTAGCTTGCTGTTTTCTCTGATTAGACTGTTACTTAACACAGAAGTGTGATCAACTATACCTTAAGTAAGTGCAACTATTTATACCAATGAAGCAAAAACAAACAGCTATGCTTGTTAATGCAAAAGTGGAAGTTTGATTTGAATGAGTGTGAGCTATTTTTAGTTCTTGGAATTGAAATGCACTTGTAAACTTTACTCTCAGCTTTTGTATGCATAATGTTTGAAGCAATGCCCATACTGAAGTCAAAATGGGTACTGGGGAGGGATGGTTGGCATGCATATGAGCAGGTGTTTACTTCTGTCCTGAGAGCCAGACTATAGGAATCTTAGAGTCATAAGAGCATAGTGTCTTACTATGGAATTAGAAAAGCTCTACCATAATTCTTTTTCACATGTTGAAATGAATGGCAGTTAAGCTAGCTGCATTCTACTATAGCCCCTCTTAGGAAGAGACCAGTGGCATGGTGAAAGTAGCAAATCTTCTCTCTTAGTCATTTTCCTTATCATTTCAAGTGGCATAGAGAAAAAAAAACCAAGCCTGCTTCCTTAATCATTTTCTTCATCACAGGGACAAAATATCCAAGACTCACAGTTTAAAGGGGGACAAGTTTATTTTGGCTCATTGTTTCAGAAGTTTCAGTCTAAGTTCAGCAGTCTTAAACACAGAAACTGGTATGGTGTGAGGGCCTGGATAGAGGAAAGCTGCTCACATCATAGTGTCCAGGAAGTAGAGAAAGGAAGAGCCAGAGAGGGAGATGTACCCTTCCAGGTCATGGCCCCAGTGACCTACCTCTAACCAGGTCCCATCTCCTAACAGCAAGTCAGCTGTATCAGCACCCCCCTCTGGTAATTCCATTACCTTCCGTGAGCCCAGCCTCTGAATGCGTGAGGCATTGGTAGGGGACATTCCAGATCCAAAGCACAATACTTGCATTATGATAAATCCTATCATTGCAGTTTTCTAACTTAAGAAAATTTACTACATCTCTCTGTACCTCAGTTTTGTCATCTGCATTCTGAAGGTAATAATAGTTCTACTTCTTACAACATTTGTAAGAATTAAATTAGATAATACACGCGGAAATTTCTTTTGTTGATTCTGGGATTCATCCTTGGTAGTTAAAACACGATGATTTCTTGCCTTTTCATATGTGACCATCCCTCCATCCTCTATTGTAAGTCATACATAATGTACAAGATGACTAAATGTCTCTTGCAGATGTATCACAGGTATGCTAAGTAGGGTGAGCAAAATTGAAAATACCTTTTAGAATATGGCAGCTCATAACATTGCCCCTTTTCTGTCTTTGAATTCATGACTTGGGATTTTGTTCTTTTATCACATTTCCATGTACTAGAGTGTGACTGAATATAATATGAGGCCATTGTGCCACTAATGAGGAGACACCAAAACCACATCACACCTTTGTTGTAAATTTACTTAATGCAAAAATGATAAACACACTTACCTTGGGCTGGGCATTTAGCTCAGTGGTTTCGCCTCTTGCTGTGCAAGCACAAGGACCCAAGTTCGATCCTTGGTACCAAAAAAACCCCAAAAAAACAAAAAAAACCTCACCCAAGAAACAAATTCAAATAAATAACTTTATTTATTTATTTATTTATTTATTTATTTATTTATTTTACTTGCAGCCCTTACTACAATAATCATCCCTGCTAACAACAGAATGTATGTTTGCAAAATTTGTCCTTGGAGGGAAAATATGGGAAGTAGGGTTTCTCTGGAGAATAAGTCCCTAGTCCTTGCACTTGAAGTCCCAGATATTCCCTTCAAGAGATTTGTGGACATGATAAACTCCTCTCTTTGCTTTTTTAACCTGTATTAAATAGAGTCCAAATTAGATCATTTGTAAAGGTCCTTCTCAGTCTGAATATTTACAAAATAATTAAAATAAGATTTAGTCAATTGCTATCCTTCTATTATAATCTGCAATTTGTACAACTTCATGGCCAGACCTTGAGAAGCTCTAAAAATTACCCTACTCTCTCCCTAACCTAACATAATACACAATAAAAACCCATGCTAAAGCATACAATATGACTAAAGGTGTCAAAAAATGTCTCCGTGTAATTAGTACTTTGATGAATGAAAAATATTAACTCAAATTATTTTCAGAAATTATTTTGGTAGTTCTGCTTTGCTGGTGCCTTTAGCAATGTTCTCTGTGACTGTTGGTAAATATATCATGCTGAAGATGTCATACTAGTACAATGTTCCTCTTAGAGGGAGAAATTGGTCTTTTCTCTTCCAAGATGACATGGGGAGAAATACACTAGTTCAGTTTTTAAATTCATATAATGAAGATTTTCAGGTAAATGTGTAATGAGACATAACCCAAGGGGGATGAACTGAAGAAGAACCTCAGAGTCACAAGCTATTATAATAAAATAATGTAGGCCCAAGTAGGAAGGCCGTTTTCTAAATTGTGACAATTCGTTGTAGGAAGTTGGGACCCATTGAGCAAGGTGAAAAAAGGAGAAGCAAAGGCATCTAAAAGATGAGGTTGAATTTCTTCCATTGTGATTGTGAGTGAGTAACATTCACTCTAATCAGTGCTTTTGCTAAGGAAAATTTAGAGGAAAAAGAAATATACTCAAATGCTATATTGTTTCTACCTTTGTGAGAACAATAGATTGAATATTTCAAGACAACCTTCCTTGTAAGACTTAATATGGAGAATCTTGAGAAAGCAATTGTGAGATAATTCCATGATTTCCTAATTGATTCACTGGGAGACTGGGTCAGTCTTAAATTTTGCTTAAGCTTTTGCATTTTATTCTGTAAATAGACCCCTTCTAATTTTAATATTCAATCTCTTTTAAAAAAAGAGATCAAGATGTTGACTAAGAACTAGTTAATCATTTTACTCATTTTTTTTGGCTTTGAGCAGAGATCATAAATCCATGGCATAACTTGATGAATATACTGAAATATTCAAGATGGATAGCAATGGTACCAGCAATATTGAGACTAACTGCAATGTCACTAGTATGAAATTTCAATACTCCCTTTATGCAACAACCTACATCCTCATATTCATCCCTGGTCTTCTGGCCAACAGTGCAGCCTTGTGGGTTCTATGCTGCTTCATTGGCAAGAAAAACAAAGCCATCATTTTTATGATCAACCTCTCTGTGGCTGACCTTGCTCATGTGCTGTCCTTACCCCTTCGGATTTACTACTACATCAGCCACCACTGGCCTTTCCAGAGGGCTCTTTGTCTGCTGTGTTTTTACCTGAAGTATCTCAACATGTATGCCAGCATTTGCTTCCTGACATGCATCAGCCTTCAGAGGTGCTTCTTTCTCCTCAAGCCACTCAGAGCCAGAAACTGGAAGCATAAGTACGATGTGGGCATCAGTGTTATCATCTGGGTCATTGTGGGGACTGCCTGTTTGCCATTTCCTGTCTTGAGAAGCACAAACTTAGGCAACAACACTGACTCCTGCTTTGCTGATCTTGGCTACAAGCAAATGAAGGCAGTGGTTTTGGTTCCAATGATTACAATTGCTGAACTTGCCGGATTTGTGATTCCCGTAATCGTCATTGGATGTTGTACTTGGAAAATGATTATATCCTTAAGACAACCACCGATGTCTTTTCAAGGAATCAATGAGAAGCAAAAAGCACTACGGATGGTTTTCATGTGTGCTGCAGTCTTCTTTATCTGCTTCACTCCCTATCATATTAACTTTTTTTTTTATACCATGGTAAAGGAAACCATTATTAGCAGTTGTTCCATTGTCAAAAGTACACTGTATTTCCATCCTTTTTGTGTTTGCCTTGCAAGTCTCTGCTGCCTTTTTGATCCAATTCTCTATTACTTCATGGCTTCAGAGTTTCGTGACCAACTATCTCGCCATGGCAGCTCTGTGACACGTTCTCGTCTCATGAGCAAAGACAGTGGTTCATCAATGATTAGGTAAAAAATAAAATAACTTTTTAATTATGATTTTGCTTACCTATGTTCTTTGGATTTTTCCAAATGCCAGAATTATCAGCCAGACAATTTCTTTAATTGAACCTTTGAAACAACAGAAATAGATATTTTTTTGGTGACAATTGTGGTCACAAGGTTGGTGGAGGCAGAATATGAAAAGTGTGGGATGAGAATGAAAGATAGAATTTACCTATTTCTTTTTTTTTTAATTTAAGGCATTCTATTAGTTAAGAGCCCTGGGAACTTGCTGAGTAGATCAGGCTGGGTTTGAAATTAAATTGTAGCTCATGTTGGTTCTTGGATTTTCCATCCCCTGCCTGAGTACAATTTTTTACAGATATTTTTAACCACATAAAAATTGACTACTTTAGATTAAAAATTTATTCATAAATTGCATATTATTAATAAGATACAATCAATACAGGGATCTTTTTTAACAGGTAAGATAAGATTTCATTCATATGACCTTCATTTATCAATAAAAATATCCAGCCTAAGAGATAAAATCATAGGCAAAGGGGCATGAAGGGTTTAAGCAAAGTGTACATGTTTCCAGACCATAACTTTATTACTGAAGTAAGGTTGTGTAAATTTATTCATTCATGGAAAATTTATTGGAAGTCTATTGCATTCTGGGGTGTCACTTTGCTAGCTATTTTCATATATAGCATATTATTTGGCCCCTCCAATACAGATATTCTTGTGTGGAAATGAATAAATAGGACACAAATGAATAAATGGGACCTCAGAGAAATGAAGCATCTTGCACTGGGATAAACAGTGGTAGGACAAAATTTGCCCAGAATACAGCACATATGCTCAAGTTATTCCCTTTGATAGTGTTGTTATATTTATTGAGTTAATACTAAGTTTGATTTCAATGATGAAGAAAGACAAAAGATAAGCCATATTAGATCAAGGCCATTTCAATCTGAATTTTGTAGCCATATCAGTATTTAGGTTGCAAGGTTGTCAATGACAGATACAATGTTCTAATAATGTACCAATTTAAAGAGTTCTGATGATAAAGGGGTGTAATAATTCCAAATATTTCATTATTTTCCATGAAATATACTTAAGGGATAATAAAGTTCATATGAAACCCATAAATAGATTAAAGAAAGCTGTAATTCTGAATGATGAACATTTGGTAAAATATAGACTTTTTAAAATATGCCTTATTGTTAATACTACATATTACTCTGAACAAATTTATGAGACTTTTAAGAAACTTTTCTGTAAGCAGAACCCACAGTACATTTGAAATGGAAAATATTATCACATTGTAAATGAGTACGAGAAATAATTTGTATCTCTTCCTGGAAATCTTCTCATATTAATTCTTCCAAAGATTATGAATATTGTTTCAGCATCATTAAGGTAGATTTGAAGTTAAGCAATCCTTCAGCTTTTCAGGATGGAATTTGTGAAGCTCAATCCATCATGTTTGCCTTTTATGTCTGATATTGTTTCTCCTTACATTTTCTGCATATTTTCTAAGAATGTATGCATTTGGTGTACAAAGAAGAAAAGGGAAATGGTAAAAAAAGAGACAAAATAGAATGAGGAATTTAAAAAGAAGGTTGCTAGTTGTAATTATTATAAAGTAATAAAATGTGTGTATGTTTGTGTGTGCATGCTCATGTGTGCAAGCTCATGCATCTGCACTGTATTAACCCTAATCTGTAAGCACTGCCTAAATAGGGTTTCCAAATGTACTTGGAATTAAAGGTAGCATTACCAGAATCACTGTATTCATGGCTCCAATTTAAAGAAATGACTCTGAGTCTTGCTTTGTAGTTCAGGTTGGACTTGAACTCATTATGTAGCCCAGGCTGGCCTTGAACTCACGGTAATCCTCCGGCATCAACCTCCTGAGGGCTGGGATAAAAGGCAGACATCACCACACCTGGCTTAAAATTGTTAATATTTAGAATTTTAAGTCACTAGATTTGAAAGTAAAGGTTTGCACTGTAAACTGCACCTCAGATTTGAGAAATTTTTGTTGATGCCACAAAAGTATGGCTTAATACTGCAAATTCTATCAGGTATTGTAAATATCAATTTCAAATAGAAAAGAAGGAACAGTCCGAGTGCTAGAGTGTTAAACAAAATCTTTAAAAGCAACAAAGACAGGATTAGAGATGTCATCAGCAATTTAGGAATATCCGTGAGTCAAGAAAGCCCTTTATAGTAATATGTTGTTTTAAAAATGAAGTTAAGTGGCCTACTACCATCCAAAAACCTTTATCTCTAAATATATTCAATGTCTGCTGTTGGGAGTGCCCACATCCTTTCATAATGGAGAGCCAGTAAGTAGTAGGATTTTCTTACAGCTAACTTTGCTTTTCCCAAAGGGAAAAAATAGTACCTCATTAACCTGGAACTTATGGTTCATCAAGTAAGCCTTGGTTAATGTTTACCTGTTCATTACATTAAAAAAAGAAAAACAAGCAAATGGTACAAATAAAGTTTGATCTTTGAAAGCATTTTAGCAGTAGCTATTTACGTATAAAAATAATGATTATTTTAAATCTTCATATAGCTCATTATAGAAAACAATCAATTGTATGTATAATTCATTTAGCTGTAGTTACGAATACCTATTTTTCCTAAATGACCCTCTTATACAAAAGTAGAGATTTTACTGTGTCCTTACAAATATTACACCCTGTTTAATCCAAAATACTACGTAGTGAGCTTTTAAGTTATGCCGGGCATTTAACCACAGTAAAGGCCATTGTATAGGTTTTAAGGCAACATAACCTGTAATAATACATAGTTCTGATTCCTGCATAGAAAAGTCCTTGACCTTCACTATCTCTATGTAAAGCACTAACTCTTATATAACATTAATGAATTTAATATTGTATAATTTTGTGTTTTCATTATAGTCATTTTTTTGTACCAGGGATAAAACTCAGGACCTTGCGCCTGTGAGGCAGGCCTGGTGCCACTGAGCTAAGTCCCTGGCCCTAGTCATGATTTTTTAAAAGGCACATGCCTTCATTTGTAGTCAGAAAGTATATTCCTTAAATCCTACTCTCAACCTTTAGTTTTGGGAACTGTATCATTGAATATGTTATTTGTGACAGCCCCACATCTTTTACATATCACTTGAAGGACTGTGATCCTGAGAAATTCTTTGCCTAAAACAGGACCCAGTATATGAGCATAGGGCTTCTGGGGAGGGAACTCCAATTAATTTACTACTGTTACAGGAGGTCAGAACCATAAAGATCAGGGTCCCCTGAAATAAAATCAGTGATATATTTTCTTACATATTCCTTTATTTTAGAAAGTTTGTCTGGATAACAGCAGGTCCTAAGCATCTTCATATTTACTGTATCATATGAAGACATTGTTACTCTGAGGCCTAGCATGTTTGGCTACTGCTTTTCTTTATAAGTGGAAAGGGTAGAGGTTAATGTTTTAATACATTGTGTGTAAATAGCTCAATCCTTTTTATATTTTTCCTGGTCCACACTTTCTAAGAATAGATGTTTAAAAAATAGCAGTTCACTAATAAACATTACACATTATTTGAATACTCCCAGGATAATGTCAATTTGGGTGCTATAGACTTTCCACTTAGCATTAATCAGTCTCAGTAATGCATGTAGGAGACAGTATTCAATCTAGTATACATTAAACCTATAATGAACCGTATTTATATACTATCATGCCAGAAAGCCATGGCAGAAAGACCATCTGCATTCAGCAGAACATACTTTGTTCCTTTGGCTGTGAATAAAATTGGATAAAATTGTTTTATTCAAAATTCCAGCTAAAGGAAGAAAGTGGAATAAGATTGATATTACTGTTGCCAGTATTGCAAAAACATTACTAAATTGGTTCTGCCTACAATTGATGTTTGAGAATTGTCACTAATTTAAACAACATTGATTACTAGCTACAAGAAAAGACTATTAACTTTTTTTCCTTAAATTCTTTTATTGGTATGATTAAAATGAATACTTGATAATTTGAAATAAGAAAAGGTCCAAAAAAAGACTATTAACTTTAACAGCCACTTTACAGCAGGCATGCAGAGACTTGTGTTGAAGTTGTGTTCTTAACTCTGTATTCATAAGAAAGAAAAACAATGGGAGGGGCCGGGGATTTAGCTCAGTGGTTTCGCCACCTGCTTCGCAAGTGCAAGGACCC
>NW_004624836.1:2058445-2068621 GCF_000247695.1 Heterocephalus glaber | reverse complement strand
ATTGAGACCATTAACATTGATGGTTATAACTGATATGTATTGACTTATCCTTGTCATGAGTTTTTCTTTTTGTTGGATTCTCCCTCTTTGCTTTTATTTTCTTGTCGTGTCTGATGGATTCATTCTGCTGGGCTTCCTGGGGTTGTGATCCTCATATTCTTTTCCTAGGATATTGTCTAAAATTTTTTGGAGTGCTGGTTTGGTGCTCATGAAGTTCCTAAGGTGCTCTTTGTTGTGAAAGTATCTTATTTCTCCATCAATTTTGAAAGATGGCTTTCCAGGGTACATCAATCTGGGTTGGAAGTTCTTTTCCTTTAGGGCTTGATATATGTCACTCCACCCTCTTCTTGCCTTATGTGTTTGTATTGAGAAATCTGCTGTGATTCTAATGGGCTTTTCTTTATTTGTGATTTGTTTCTTTTCTCTAACTACTTGTAGAATTTTGTTCTTCTGTTGGGTTTCTGGAATTTTAACTATTATATGCCCAGGTGTATATATATATTTTTTATCATGGCTATTTGGAGTCCTATATGCCTCACTTATCTGTATGTCAAGTTCTTTTCCCCTATTTAGGAAATCTTCTGCCATTGCTTCTGTGAACAGTTTTTAAGTTATTTGCACTCTCTCCTGTTTCTTCATTGACTCCAATCAGTCTTATGTTATTCTTTGCATCGTGTAACAGCTGCTGGATTGATTTCTCATGGTCCCATACTATTTTAAAGAAATTTTTCTTTTCCAGCTCACTAATTGCAATCCTATCTTCTGTATCTGAAATTCTATCCTCGCATTGGCTCATTCTGCTCCATAGACTTTCAATGGAGTTTTTAATCTCCTAAATATCTATTTGCATCTGTTTTATGGATTTCATTTGTTTCTCATGTTGTGATTCCCATCATGTTCCTCAGCTCTTCTATTTTCTAAATCACTTTTAAATTTTTGTTGCTTGTAGTGTTATTACTGTCGTTACTTAAGAAAGACTAATATTTTACTCTTCAGGATCACTGAGGATCATTAGTACAAAATCAGTTATTGTACTCAACACATAATTTCTCTTGGACCTTTGGAAATAGTAGCATTTTTTGTACCTATACTAAAATGGACTCATGAATATTTAATATTTTTATTATGTCGTAATACTTTCATTAGTACTGATGCCTTTCTAAGTTTTTAAGCTGTCATCTCTCCCTTCTTGGTCCTTCATAAGCACTCCCTATCATTTTCATTACTTTTTTCTACTATTGTGTCTTCAGAAACACATTAATCAAGTTAGTTAGAACAGAATTTTAACTTCACAAAAATGAGTAAAACCTGTTTGTTTATTTTATTTTGTTTTAATAGCACGTTATTTTAATAGTGTTGAGAAGGGAAAATCTCCTGTGGAACAAAGTGTACAGGTTTTAGTTTATGGACATTATGAAATCTCTTTTGGCAATTCAAAGCTATTTTACTTCCTTCCTGGATCTGTCTTCTGTGTTTCAATAGGTGAGGTTGTTAAATATTTGAGCTCTGGTTCGCTGAGTTATGATTAGCTGTTTCTGACACCGAGAACTTTTTAGAATGTAAATATTGCCATGTGTATGAATAAATATGCAAAGTAATCACTTGTTTCATCAAGAAACAATATATTCAAAGCTATTTTAATGCTTTTAGTGCATTTATTTTCTATTTAGCATAATGCTCTTAAGAAAACATGTGCACATTCTGGCCACAGCTTTTTCCTTACTCCAACTTTGTAAAAATTGCCTTATGCATTTGAAGTTGAATTTGAGAAACATTAATCCATTTTTGGAAATTGGCCTATTGTTATCATGAATAATGAATTTTTTTTAATTTCTACTGGAGGAAGGAAGAGGATAAATAGAACTGTATTTCAATTTGTTCTCCATTGTGTATACACACACCCACATACATACATATACATACATACACCAAAATTACCCCCCCAACAAAAATCCAAGAATCAAAACCCCAAACACCCTCAAACTGTACCAATACTTCATATTTTGACCAAAAGAATAGATCCTGGTAGGAAGTGCAAAATGCAAAATCAAATGACCGAAAAATGCTGAACAAACAGCATTATTAATATACAAAATATTTATATTACTGAACTAGTAACAGATGATGTTCTCTGTGTCGGTAACACTTTGGAACCACATAGCTGATTTGTTAAATCTAGTCCATGCCATCTTCCAAACACCAGAAAAGATTTTAGTTAGCTTCATTCTTTGACGCTTCATCAAAATTTTCTACAAGATCCGGAACATCATGATCTTCTTCATCAATGTCCTCTGGTTTTGGTGCTTTGCTATCCAACACTTGTCGTGGGAACTGTTCAGCTAATTTTCTAAGACTTGTTAAGCTGTCAGCACCAAGCTGACTTAATATTCCAGGAAGCATTTCTGTGATTGGTTTGGCTTCTGCATGACCAGTAATTGCAAAGGTGTTAGCAGAGAGGGAAGCCTGGACTTTGGGATTGTTGAAATGAATAACTTTCCCATCATCTTTAATCATGTTCACCTCTTCAATACCAACCATATTATTTACTGCCAGCTTTTTCAGAGAACTCTGAAGCTTTTTGTCATCAGCTGTAGCTGTTCTGTGTACCACCTTCTTCTTTCTGCAAGCTGTACCTTGTCTCTTTGGTAAACTTCCCTTTCATTCTATTTTCCACACTGTCAGCAGTTACTGTTCTAAAATGGCTCTCATTTCCTTCGTAAAATTCTTCAATAGTTGCTCTCTGCCTTGCCCCCTATCCGGACCTGAGCCTGAAGTTTGGCTAACTTTTCTTGATTCATGCTGTTGGTAAATGTGAAGCAGGGAGGGTCCTCCAACACCAGCACGTGGCAAGAGCAAGTTGGCTACCTCGGCCGAGACAGAGCAAGACGGCGGCGGCAGTGGCGGCGGCGGGTGCGAGGCCCACATCTAATGAATATTGTTCATTAAGTGTGGAGAAGTACAAAAACAAACTGACTTACTAACTTTTTTGAAGTTACTGGAATTCTCCTGAAATCTCCAATTCACTCTTATTTTTAATGGAGGGGCTATGTGCACTCAACTTGATCAAGCATTTCTGGGGCTAGAAAATAACCAATCCAGTCTCTCTACTCCTTATTCCCCAAAACACTGGTGAGAAGAAATTTTAAGAAGGTATGGCTTGGTCTACAGCTGTGACTGATTGTTACTAATTAGAATTGTGTTCTAATAATTTCATTTCAACAATTTCTTATCTGTATAATACTAACCAAGACACTTCATCACTTAAGCTGATGTCTCATCTGCAATGTGGTGATGATGTCTAGCATTTATGCTTCACATGACTCTTGTTAAAATGTAATAAGATGTAAATAGGAATTACTTTTAAACTATGATTTAAACACAAGGACATAGGCAGAGGTAGTTTTAAGAAAGAAATTGGGGAAGGGAGTTAGAAGTGTCCTCCTCAACAACTCGTAAAAATGAGGAGCCTATTAAAGATTTTAAGCAACCTATTAAAACCATAGAAATATGAAGTCTTCTAGTGGTGCTCACATTCAAGAAAAAAACTGGCAAAGCCTAGTGGAGGGAAACAGAAAGAACCATTTATCGATACCCCTACAATATGTTACTTAGATCTTCTCAAAGGAGAAGAGAGAGTTATGATTACAGTCAAAGAGTTCTAAAGAAACTAAAAATCAGAGATTGACCATAGTTTTATTGAAACAAAAAAATCCAATAGGGCATAGTAATTGTCCTCTGTGAATATATTATGTAAAGGAAAAGCAAAGTCTCCAGTTCATTGTGAAGGAATGGATTTAAGACCAATCTAGAAGATCTTACTATAGCAAATTGGAGAGCTAAGGGCAGGAATAGGTTACTTACCAGTATTATTTACCTATCTTAGATATGCTAACAGTCCTCTAAAGGTTCAAATTACTTTATTCAACATAATTCCTAAAATTCCTGGTCTGGTTAAACATACTGTAAAATCAAATAGGCATAAATACAAAATATGCAAACACTCAAAAGTCTCTTTTAAAATCACTGAACAAAGTCTCTTTAAAAATCACTGAACTTTTAAAAATCAATGCACACTTTTGGCTTTGAGAATACTGTTTTCTTGTCATGCATGTCTTTACCCTTCTTCTCAGACTCACAAATCTATTAAGATTTGCCTTGAATTGTGCTTTGCTGTAAAACAATCTTATTTCCCTATACAGTAAATTCCTTGAAGGTATCCACCATTTCTTTTAGTGTACAACATACTGAATTTGAACCTAATTTCTTATAGGAAAGCTTTTGGTAGTTAGTCTCTATCACTAGACTAAAGTCTGCATATTTCTCTAAGGAAGACTATATTCTGGAAATAAATTGGAGAGTCTCTTAATAGGGGCTGAAACTATAATTAAGCTAGCTTCCTTAGCATCATGCAAATAGGGTGATCAATAAATGCCTTTTTATTGTTTTTTAAAAAAAATATGGAGTGGCTGATTAGATAGCCAAAATATTAGCCCCTATGGAGTTGACTTCAAGAAGTATCATTTGGTTTAGGCACTCATTTCCTCTGTCTTTACTTATCATGACAATAATTAGGAAAAAAATAGGAGCTAACCTCCTGAAAAATGATTATTACAATTAATATCTGCAATTAGAGTTATTATTTCTTTGCAGATTATTTGAATTTATTGAAAGCAAGTAAGGCAAAGTCTGACTAGCTCTCAGTTTACTATGTAACTATATTATGTTAGTCTCTGAGTTTTGTAGTTCTATAAAATGTAAGTTGTGCCATGAAAATAATTCTGTAATTGTGCTTAATTTTTGCTTTGATATTACGGTTATTCTCACTACAAAGATAATTTATGTCTTCTTTACTCAGTAGGGAAGTGTGGGTATGAAGGCATGGGTGAAGAATAAAAACAATATCTCATAAGATCCACTACCTTTTCCTTTTTCATCATGTTCCCAAAACTTTCTTTTATTTCTAATGAATCCAATAAAGTATTGACAAAATCAGATCTATGTATATCCCATACAAGTTGTTTATAGCACCACCATTTTTCTGTTTGCTCTTGTTTACCAGAAACTTACCGTTTTTGCATTCACTCCAGCAGCAGGTCTAGTTTGCCCCTCTGAGGTCGCACTATTACTTCTGGACCATTTGTCCCTTTGGCTTGTGGTATCTTCCTGGTTACACTCTCATTGGATTTAATTGGCTTTGTCTTACTTGTGGCTCAACAAGAATGTTATTGTCCTGATCATATTCTAAGCTTTAATATTTGTGAAACTGTGTTAATAGAGGAGTAATTATGAGGAGGGGATAAAGTCACAAAAGGACCACATATAGCTTAGCACCAGGACAGAAGTGCACATAAAAGAAGAACTTAAAATTTGTTACTGCTTTGATGTGGCAGCTTATAGACTTGCTGCATATGAACTTCAAATTTTGCTTAGCATCACCTTCTATTTCCCTACCTCAGCACAATTCCTTTTGCATCAGAGGAGTACAGCAGGAAAACGCAGAGTTCTTGATCTGGCATTTAGTCTAATCCCAGCCTACTTTACCCAGTCGTACCTCCATTCATATATCTACTCCAAAGAATTGGATTTTTTTCAGTGTCTTTTCAGTGCCCTTTGGGCTTTTCCATCTAGGTACATTCTAAGTCTGTTTTCCAGAATATACCTTCTACTCTTCTGCTTTTAGTCCCAGCATCTCTTATTTTAGGCTCCACTTGACATGAATGTATTCATATTTCCATTACTTTCGAAGATAACTTTTTTCTTTATGTTTCTGTAAAACCAATTGATTTGGCCACAACTATCAAACTTAGCTTGCCTGGCTTATAATCTAGGAAAGATTTTTAGAAATTGCCTTTACAAAATAAAAGGGTGAAAGACAGAAATTTAATTTGAAAGTGTTAGGAAGTAATAGGGACTTCCTTAGAAGATTTGACTTGATTCTGCATTTTCCATATCAAGAAAATGCTCTTTGTCCGCATTATAAGATTAGAGAGCAGAGCCTGATGGAGATGGCAAAAGCTATTACTCTCCCACAGCATTTCTTCAAGTCACCATTGTCAAATCCCTTATTTAAGGAGAAAGAGCAGAGAAAAACAAAGCACTGACAGAGTCATGTAGTAAATGATACCATGCTAGAATATGGATTTAGACCCACATATCCTGTCTGATTCCTGGTCTTCTTCTGTTTCCATTACCTTATGCTACCTTTCAAGTTATTTATTACATTAAATAACTCATTTAATCACATAAGCCACCTCATCAGGTATTTATATTTTTACCTTTCTTTTTAAATTTTTATTAGTACATGTTTGCAGTACATAATGTTTACATTTCCTTGTGGGTAGTTGTTATTCATTTAACTTTATGCACATGATGTTTTTATTTTAATACCTAAAGTCTGAGTTGAGTAAAGATAAGGCCTAGAGGCAGTCATATTTATCCCTATTTGACACAGTACAGTTTAGCATAGAACTTGGCCACTAGGTAAACCATCTATAGTTTCTGATGGGTACATTTATTTTGTAGGCCTCCAAATAGTTAATGTATTTGCTTCATAATTATTTATTTCCTATTAATTAAAATACAAACAAATAAGCACCCATGCAGTAACATGGAATGATAACCATTATATATATCCATACCAGCATTAGCAAGCAGATGGTGTCAATTCTCCTTTGCAACCTTGAGAAAATCAGTCACTCTCTGTGCTTGGTTTTCTCGTTTTTCCTTTTCTATTCTAACATTACAATCAGGCTAATGTCTCAGACTTTTATTGCTTACTTCAAATCTCATTAGTGCTAGAATACTCCACGCGAGCAAGATAGGGCATAGTAATTACTATTTTAACAACGCACAGTCCCCAACATTCACATTAGATCAGTTTTAGCTTTTGAAAAACAAAATGGTGAATTGAACTTCATTACATCAAATAGATCAGTTTCAGCTTATCTCTGTTACTTTGTGTTCTGACAGTAAGGTATTATTTATTTTTCCCCTTTATTAATAATGCAGTCCTGAAGGAAGTTACAGGGATTAAATTGGGCAGCCATGGCCCTAAATGTCAGCTCCTCCATTACCTATTTGACTTTGGATAAATTACTTTATTTTTCAAATATTTCATTTCTCTACTGTGAATTAAAGCTAAAAGTTTTAAATTTGAAGGTTTTTCATGAAAATGAAGAGAAAACATACATGAAAAGTCTTACTATATCATATAGCACCTATTATATATATAAAACATCTTGATGGAAAGCTATGTCATGTGTAATTTGTATTACTAAGGAGTATGCTTGTCATTATATCCTTTTTATATGATTCTAACACTGCATTTCATACATCTGTAGATAAACTTAAAGGTTGGGATATGAGAATGGTGGTAGAGTATGGCATAAATGCCTCCTATTGAGGCCCTCCTCCCCATAAGGGTTACAAATTCAGGTTTAAAATGTACATGAGAAAAATGAGAAATAATGAAAATTGGTACCTATCAGAAGAAGTGGCTCAAAATGGAGTAGAGTCATGAGAGAAAACTGTAAGTATTCAAAAGAATCATTTATATGAGTTGGCTCCCAGAACATGTAGGCTCCATGCATAAAAATAGAATTATCAATATCTCATAACAGATGTTGACTTATGGACATATTTAATCTTGATCATATATATATATATATATGTATATATATGAAGCCTCAGTAAGACAACCATTTCCACAGAAATTGTAACTTACACTCTTCTAAATCTCTGAACCCTACTACCAGAAAAGTTGCAGATATATACACATCTTGTTTTGACTCAGTATACAATAAAAATTTGACTTGACCATGGATAGAAAGGTGGCACATGGAGGAGAAAGCATGAAGAAAGGAAGAAAGAAAAGGGAAGGGAAGAGAAGAGAAAGGAAAAGTTATCTGAGAAGGTACACAATAAAGTAGTAAATGTAAATGTATTGTATACCTAAAATGTACCAATAAAAGAATTTAAGAAAAGAAAAAAAAATGAATTAAACACAAACTCAAAGGCTTCATGGAATAAAGAGGAAAATTGTCTATGTAAGCCAACTTGTAGAAATCAAACGAATGCACATTAAAATAAGTTTATTTAGGTGCCTCAAAAATTGGACAAGATTTTCCAAAAGAAAAAGAATAAATCAGGGATGAGACTGTTGATAACATCGAAAGTCATACACTCTTAACATTCTTTATCATTACATTACAGATGTTCTTTTTAAGGTATCAATGAGCAAGGAGAGTTTATTGTCATACTGGGAGCGAGAAAGCATCTGATAGATTGTATCATTACGATGTAGAGATGATTAGGTATCATGGGCTGTATTTTGAAAGAAATCAAAATGTGGAAATCAATAACCACAAATGAGTGTCATGAAAATAACATAGAATTTGAAGTCAGATAATCTGAGTTAATTTACCTAGCTTGTGTTCACTCCTTAATCAGCAAAAGGGAAGTAGCAAGAATACCTACCTCAGGAATTTCATAAGGATTGAGTGACTTTATGAAAAATAGTCCTTTATAAAAGCACTGTAAAAATACTACTTTTAAAAATGTCTCTAAAAATAACATTTTAAAGCTTTTTTTCTATTTTTAAAAATCATATGTTTTTACTAACTGACTAACCTTGTATTACAGTTAGGAATTTAATCTAAAGATGTAGCTATATGTTTATTCACTACATTAGAGTTACTATGGATAAAATATTGGTGACAACATGTAGGGTAAAAAATTATGATGTACACAATGAAAAAATTAATATTATGAAGTCATTTAAATAGTATTTTAGGTGATTTTATAATGAAAGGTATATATAATACATTGTTAGTAAGATACGTAGATTATAAAAATTATAAACATTTCAAATTTTGAATGTATGGGAAATGAAATTCTGATTTATACTTATATTCTTTCTTCCTTATTTTATTGCCATTTTCTGATTTTATGTCTTCCTTTTTGCTCATTTTTGTCTGAGAATATTTTCTCAGTGAAAATGAATAATATTCATAATTGGAAAAGATATGTTCAATTGAAGAAGAAAATATTCTACTAGAGAAAGTAGATTAAAAGGACGAACAAATGTTGGTGAAAGATAATATTGAACAAGATATTATAAAAATCCATAATTCTTTCTCTCAAGATGAAAACTTTATTAAAAGAGTATTCTGCTAGGACTAATCAGAGAGATTTATTAAAGAAAATCTTTCAAGAAGATGCTTTTTATCATCTTCACACATGTACATCTTAATTAATGGCTCATCTCACGTCTGCAATGACAATTACAAAATATTCTTTCACCAACCTACTTCATAACCTACAGAGATTCCCTAATTTTTTTTCTTTTTAGACAACTGTTCAAAGTAAACTGGAGTTTGATGGTAAAATTACATTTGGCAGTGGTCAAGTTAAGTAGCATCAGTAAAAGTTTGGGGGTCAAAGATATTTGGTTAGAAGTCTCCCCTCAAGAAGTGAAAGGAGATTGGGGATCTGATGCCCAGAGTGGCATTTGACACTCTGAAAGTAGATGTTCTTAACAAGACAGAAGACTAATGATAGATGCTCATCTTTCCCATGGTTTACCCATTCCTCCTGATGAGGGCTATTGCTGATTGTGGTGGTCTGGTGGATTTTTTGTAGCATCTCAGCAGATCCATAGTACTGTGAAGAACAGGTGGAAATCATTCATTTTCCAGAAGTGCTATATGTGGGAAATTCAGTCATAATAAAAAATGGCCTCCCCTTTATGAAATTCAGTGTTGCACTCATATATACCAAGTTAGAGTATTTAAGGTATTAAAAAATGATGGTGCACCTCACAACCCTAAAAGGCAGCCTCAAGAAATCTTAACAAATGACAATGTCCAGACTGTTCCTAAGGCAGAGGAGGTGAGCCAATGCCAGCACCCAGGAGGAGGCTCCCAGGCCGGCATTCCACAGCTCCCAGGACAGAGGAGGCAAGCTGAGCGGGCAACAGCAGCACCCCACCCATTGAAATAAGAAAAGATGTAAACAAGACTTCCAGATCACCCACAGCAATCCCAAAGGGAAACAAGTTGGAACAATCTGATACTCAACTACCTGGACTCCCTGAACTGGCAACAAAAGAGGATCTGGAAAAAATGAAATCAGAAATAATTTCTCACATAACAGCAGAGATTGTGCCCATAGTAGTGC
>NW_004624836.1:2047784-2057890 GCF_000247695.1 Heterocephalus glaber | reverse complement strand
CATAGGCATATAATAGGATTCCAGAAACCCAACAGAAGAACAAAATGCTACAAGGAGTTAGAGAAAAGAAACAAATCACATACAAAGGAAAGCCCATCAGAATCACAGCAGACTCCTCAGTGAAAACCCTCAAGGCAAGAAGAGCTTGGAGTGATGTGTTTCAAGCCCTAAAGGAAAACAGCTTCCAACCCAGATTGATGTACCCTGCAAGACTATCTTTCAAAATTGATGGAGAAATAAGATATTTCATGATAAAGAGCACCTTAGGAACTTCATGAATACCAAACCAGCACTCCAAAAACTTTTAGACAATATCCTAGGAAAAGACAATGAGGATCACAACCCCAAGAAGCCCAGCAGAATGAATCCATCGGGAGTGGCAAGAAATTAAATGTAAAGGGGAGAATCCAACAAAAAGAAAAAGTCATGACAAAGCTTTTAAAACTTTTAACTTCATCTCCCTAATGAGTATATAATTCAATCTTGTTATTGTTCATGTTTAGTATTTTTCTGATTCTAGTGTTGCACACATTTCCTTGTGCTGTACTCGCTATTTATCTTCTTGTGTCTACTTTTTAACTGAGTTGTCTATTAAAGAGCTCTAAGAATTCTTTATATATTCTGGTCATAGCTTATATGCATTGTAAATAGGGTGTGTTTAAGGGCTACTTTTCATTTTAACAATGTCATTTAAAGTTCTAAATTTTGATGGAATCAAATTTATCAATTTTTTTTCTTTTATACATCATGTTTTTTGTATCCTAGGGAGTTCTTGCCTTCCCTAAATTCATAAACATTTCCCCTTATAATTTTTCTTAAAGTTTTATAGTTTTAGTCTTTCATATTTACATTCATAGATCCTTTCAAGTTATTTTTATGTATGGAAATAAAGGTTTGAGTTTAATTTTTATATACGGATACCTGGTGTTCTAAAGCCATTTGCTGAAAACACTATCCTTTCCTCTGCTCTTGAATTGAATTTATATTCTACAAAATGTTAATGTTAAATAACCTTTCAAAACTCAGTGGACCATATATGAGTGGTTCTATTTCTAGATTTTCTGTTTTATTCCAATGATCTATATGTCTTTCCTTACACCAACACTGCCTTGATTAGTGTAGCTTTAGACGATGTCATAAAATTAGGTACTAAACATCTTCCTACAATGTTTCTTTCTTTTTCTTTTTACTTTTCTAGGTCCTTTGTACTCCTACATAACTTTTAAATTTCCATATCCAAGTCTTCATTTATAGCAAGTATACATAGACCTGAATTTTTATATATACTTTGTGTTTTGTAATCCTGCTAAATTCAAATACAAGTTCCAGTGGCTCCTTAAGATTTCTTAGTATTCTCTCTGTAGATGATCATTTCATCTACATATAAAGATTTTTCTTCTACCTTGCCAATCCTATCCTAATTGTGTCATTTTATTGCCAGACTATTTTGATTTGGGCCTATGTTTCAAAGTTTAATGGACAGATGAAGAGTAGGCATATCTGTCCTTGTTCCCCACCTTACTGAAAAAGCATTGTATCTTCTTCATTCATATAAGGCATTTTTGTTGGAAGTATGGAGTACATGTCTTTGATCTGTTGAGAAGGTTCTGTTCTACTTCTAGTCTCCTGATAGCTTTTACCATGAACAGCTGTAGAATTTAGTCCAGTACTTTTTCTCCAATTACTGACCGGATCATAATGCCTTTTTCCTTTCCTCTGTTAAAATGATGACTTTTGGGGGTGGATCTTCCAATGCTGAACCAACACTGCCATTTCTATAATAAAACCACTTTCTACATACTGCCATATCTCACTTCTAATAGTTTGTTTTGTTAAACAAATTTCTATTAATGTTTCTATTTTTTTGTCTATTATCTTTATCCAGTTTTAGTATTAGCACAATGTTGATTTCCTAAAATGTGGGAAGAAGTGTTCCTTATTTTTTCTTCTTTAAATGTTTGATATAATTTATCAGTTAAAATGTATATGAGCCTGTTGTCATATAGGTAGGTTTTCAAGCTAGTAATATACTTTCTTTAATAGGTGCTATTCAAATTTTATATTTCCTCCAGAGTTAGTTTCATTAATTTGTCTTCCAAGGTACTTCTTAGAAGTTGTCAAATTTATTTCAAAAAGGTTTTTATAATATACTTTCTATAACCTTTTAAATTGTGTAAAATCTGTGATAATGTTTCCTAGATCTGGATATTGCAATTTTAAAAATGTATAATTGATATTGTGTTATAGGAAGTAAAGGTCTAAAGGAGCAGGGGAAGTGGGAGGGATAGGGGAAAGGAAAGAAGGGAAATGAAAAAATATGAGAAAAACAAAAAAATGGAAACAAAGTCTTTGCTAATAGGGAAGCATGGAGGGGGTGAAGGGAGGGCAGGGGAAGGGGAAAAGAATAAGAACCAAGATACTCATGTAATGGTACAAGATCCCAAAGATGAATGTAACTGTATTTTATACCTAAAATATACCAATAAACTTAATGGGAAGAATAAAAATACAAATGACAATGTCCATCAGAATGGAACAGAATATTGAGGTATCTTGTGGGTTACCAGTAGTGGAAGTACAGCATGTGAAAGCAGTCCCCATTATCACCTCTTAACTCCTGAAAGCCATAAATCACCAGATGGACACTTAGAGAGTTACATCAAAAGCCTTTAAGTAAGTTGCTCTGGTAAGTACACTCTCAGATGTAATGCTGGAAAACTCTTTGCACCTGTCAAATGTTTTAGAGACACATCTATGTACTCCTCTACTAGCAAATGACCTTTTCATTGTAACAGCTAGGGCTCATATGTGGATTTTCTGACAGCTATACATTGGAATACCCAAATAAACTAAGGCATATTTTATGAAAACCAGTTGTATCTGATTCAATCTAAATAGCCAGTTTGTGAAACTGGTCTATTTAAGTGTCTCACCATTTAGCAAGAGGAAAATGAACTATGTGACTGCTCTGGAAAGAAACAGATTTTCTAATTTTTCTAATTTTAATCAGTATTTGTTAGTCAAAAATATCTGATGAATATACAGGAGAAACAGTCCATGGTGGAAATTTGTGAGGAGGCAGTATATTCTGAGTTTTGGGTTTTGGTTTTGTTTTTTGAGACAAGGTCTCACTAAATAATTCAAGCTGGCCTTGAAATAGCAGTGATCTTACTACTTCAACCTCTCTAGTTCTGGGATTACCAGTGTGTTCCATCATCCCTGGTTATACTGAAAACTAAATGATTATGTGCAGGCAGCTTGTATGCAGACATTTGAAGTACATCCCACTGGACCTCATTTTTTTATGTTGTATCATGAGAGATTTGACCTAGAATCTCCACATCTTTGCCCCCAAAGTTGACATTTCCTGGAGCATCATCATGTTGGATTTTTAACCCAGGGCTCATTGTTCTCAGTTGATTCTGATAAATCTGCATTTATGGCTGGTCCACAGCTCTAAGCTCAGAGGAAGGGGCTTCCGGACTGCCATACTACCACTCCCAACCCAGAGGAAGGGGCTTCTGGGACACCATTCCACAGCTCCCAGCCGAGAGGTAGGGGCCTACAGGCCACTGTTCTACTGCTCCCAGCCCAAAGGAAGGGGTTTATGGGCTGCAGTTCCACTGCTCCCAGAGCACAGGAGGTGAACCGCATGGGCACCAGCAGCACCACCACCCCCGTCGAAATGAGAAGACATGTAAATAAGTCTCAAAACCCGACTTCCAGAGCACCTACAGCAATACCAAAGGGGAATAAGATGGAACACTCTACTACTCAACAAACTGTACTCCCTGAACTGGCAACAAAAGAGGATCTGGAAAAAATGAAATCAGAAATAATTTCTCAGATAACAGCAGAGATTGTGCCCATAGTGGAAGACATAATTAATAAATATAGAGAGGAGCTGAGGAACATGATGGAATCCCAACATAGGAAACAAATGGAATCCATAGAAAGATGCAAACAGATTTCCAGGAGATTAAATACTCCATTAAAAGTCTACACAGCAGAAACAGCCAATGTGAGGACAGAATTGCAGCTATAGAAGGTAAGATTGCAATTAGTGACCAGGAAAAGATAAATTGCTTTAAAATTGTAAGGGACCAGGAGAAATCAAAACAGCAGCTGCTAGATGATGCAAAGAAGAATAACATAAGATGGATTGGAGTTAACGAAGAAACAGGAGAGAGTGTAGACAACAAAATAACTATTCACAGAAATGTTTGCACAAAACTTCCCAAGCAGGGGAAAAGAACCTGACATACAGATAAGTGAGACACATAGGACTCCAATTAGCCTTGATAAAAAATAATCTACACATAGGCATATAATTGTTAAGATTCCAGAATCCCAAAAGAAGGACAAAGTTGTACAAGCTGTGAGAGAAAAGAAGCAAATCACATACAAAGGAAAGACCATCAGAGTCACTGTAGACTTCACAATGCAAACCCTCAAGGCAAGAAGAGCTTGGCATGACGTATTCCAAGCCCTAAAGGAAAACAGCTTCCAACCCAGATTGATGTACTCTGCAAAACTATCTTTCAAAATTGATCGACAAATAAGATACTTTCATGACAAAGAGCACCATAAGAACTTCATGAATACCAAACCAGCACTCCAAAAAATTTTAGATAATATCCTAGGAAAAGACAATGAACATCACAACCCCAGGAAGCCCAGCAGAATGAATCCATCAGGTGTGACAGGAAATTAAACGTAAAGGGGGAGAATCTAACAAAAAGAAAAAGTCATGACAATGATAAATCAATACGTATCAGTTAAAACCATCAATGTTAATGGTCTCAACTCACCAATCAAAAGAAATAGACGGGCAGAATGGATACAGAAGCAAAATCCAACAATATGCTGCATACAAAAAACACATTTAATTCAAAAAGAAACTCATAGTCTGAAAGTTAAAGGATAGAAAATAATACTCCATGTGACAGGAACCCAGAAAAAAGCAGGAATAGCTATCTTCTTTGAAGATCAAGTGGATTTCAACAGAACACTGATTAAGAGAGATGAAGGACACTACATTCTTGTAAACAGAACAATCTAAGAGGAAGAGATGATAATCTTAAATATATGTGCACCAAATGCTAGTGTGCCCAACTATATAAAACTAATACTAATGGACATGAAAAGTCATATATGCACTAAAGTAATAGAAGTGGGGGACCTCGGTATGCCACTGTAACAAATAGATAGAACAACTAGACAAAAAATAAGTAATGAAATACTAGAACTCAATCAAACTCTTGAACAAATGAACTTAACAGATGTTTACAGAGCTTTTAACCCCACAAAATCATGGGTTATTCTCCAAAACAGACCTCATACTCACTCATATAACATGTTTAAGTAAGTGGAAAGGAATTGAAGTTATCCCCTGCATATTATCAGATCATAGTGCGATGAAATTGGAGATCAATAGCAAAAGAAACTGCAAGAATTTCATAAGCACATGGAAATTGAATAGCATGCTTCTAAATAACCAATGGGTCACAGAGGAAATTAAAAAAGAAATCAGACAGATCCTTCAATTAAATGACAATGACAATACAACATATCAGAATCTATGGGACACAATGAAAGCAGTCTTATGAAGGAAATTCATAGCAGTGAATACTCATATTAGGAAGACAGAGCGAGACCAATTCAACAACAGGAAGCTAAACCTCAAGCTTCTAGAAAAAGAAGAGCAGGACAAACCCAAAGCTCATACAAGGGAGGAAATTATAAAGGTCAGAACAGAAATCAATTTAATGGAGACTAAACAAACGATTCAAAAAATTAATAAAGCCAAGAGTTTGCTCTTCAAAAGAATAAACAAAATTGACAAACCCTTAGCCAAGCTTATCAGAAAAAGGAAAGAAAAGTCCCAAATCCATGCAATTAGGAATGAAATGGTTGAAATTACAACTGATGGAGGAGAAATCCAGAGGATCATCCATACCTACTTTGAGAACCTATACACCAGTAAGATGGAAAACACAGAAGAAATGGACAGATTCCTAGATACATACGAATTACCAAAGTTGAGCAAAGGATACCTAAAAATTCTAAACAACTCAATATCAACCAGTGAAATTTAAAATGTAATTAAAAACTTACCAACTGATGTCCTGGGTGGCAGGGAAATTACCCCAACCAGCTCATGCCAGGTACATTGGCCAACACCTGAGAGAGGTCTGGGGTCACAGGGAACCCGCCCCATCCAGCACACACCCATGGTAGTGATCCACTTAGGTGCACTGGTGCCTGCAGGACCCCTCTCCCCCACTCCTCTGGCCTCTTGGCTGTACTGCCACCTGGCTCCACACTACAAAGACACAGGGCGCACCATACCACCAGAACACCATAATGGGTAAGTCAGAGGGATCATCACCTCCCATCAGAACCTTGACTATCTTCAGGGGAAGGGCAGCTGGAACCTGCAGTAGAGCCTTTCAGAGATCAACTCTACAGGAGGACAGAGACTCAACTTGAGACTTGCAGCCAGAAATCTGCCTGAATCTCATGAGTCTGTGCCTGGCTTGGTGAGACTCATTGACTTATATCTGTGCACTGCTGTCTACGTTGTCTATTGTGACAGCACAGACATACTCTGAAGGAGGCCCTTCATTTTCATTTTTATTTTTTATTTCCAAAATTAATACTATTGGTTTGGTTTTTTCTCTTATTTTTAATTTTTTTCCTACGCTTTGCAAATTTTTGTTTTTCTCTTTTTTTCTTTTTTTTCTTCTTCTTTCTTTTCTCTTTCCATTCCCTCTCTCTCTCTCTCAGACTCACTCTCTTGCTGTCTCACATTGTTCTTCATGTCCCTTTTTGTTCCTGTTCTGGCCGAATATGGACTTCTTGTTTTTTCTTTTCTTCTTTTTTTCCTTCTCTTGCCCTTGTCCTCTGGCCTCACTGCTAACCTTCCCCTATCCTTCAACCTATCTTTCTCTCCATCCCCAACTCCTTCTAACTCCCCATGCCAAAGGGTAAAGTTGCTATATTGAAGAGTTTATTCACTATGAACATACGTTTGGTTGGTCCTTGATTTGATTTAATTCACACCATTAAAGGTGATAGATTAATAACTACCACAAAATGTCATTTTCTAAGGTGCACTTGATGCTATGATGTTGCTGATTGTATCACTTGGGCTAAGGTTTTGTTATTGATCTAGTCAGTGGTCCTTCCTGGTATAATGAAAATGAGATAGTCTCAGAGTCATTACAGACTCAAAGAAGCAATTTTGAAGTATCAAACCAGGAATTTAACCAAAGACAGTACCAAAAAAAATGAGAAGACATTTAAGCAAGGCACAAACTCAGACTTCCATGGCACCAAGGGTACATTCTGGGGGAAATGAGGTAGAAAAGTCTGATAATCTACCACCTTCACACCCTGAACTGATAGCACAGGAAGTAACAAAAACAGATGAATGAGGCTCTAGAAAATTTCAAAGCAGAAATAATCCCCCAGATAACTACAGAGATGGCGAGCAGAGTAAAAGACATGATTAGAGGCTCTTGAACAGAAATAGATTAAAGAAATAGATGAGCTCAGAAACATGTTGGAAGCCATGAATGCCCAGCATAAGAAAAAAATGCAAACCATGATCACCCAACATAAGAAATAAATGGAATCCACGAAACAGATTCAAATGGATATTCAGGAGATTAAAAGCACCAATGAAAGCATGGAGAGCAGATTAAGGGAATTTGAAGACAGAATATCAGATATAGAACACAGGATTGTGGTTAAGGACCATGACAACAGAGATTTCTTAAAAATAGCAAGGGGCCACGAGAAATCAATCCAGCAGCTGCTAGACGATGCAAAGAAGAATAACATAAGACTGATAGGAGTGTTCAAAAAAAACAGACAAAAGTACAATTGACATAAAATATCTGTTCACAGAAGTAATAGTGGAAAACTTCCCAGACAGAGGTAGAGAATTGGACATAGAGACAAGTGAGGTATATGAATTCCAACTAGCCACAATAAAAAAAATCTGCACCTAGACATATAATAGTCAAGATCCCAAAAAACCAAAAAAGAACAAAATCCTACAAACAGTTAGAGAAAAGAAACAAATCACCTACAAAAGAAAGCCAATCAGAATCACTGCAGACTTCTCAACATAAACCCTCAAGTCAAGGAGAGAGGGGAGTGAAGTATTTCAAGCCCTAAAAGAAAATAAATTCCAACCTAGACTGTTGTATCCTGCAAAATTATCTTTCAAAATTGATGGGGAAATTAGATACATCCATGACAAAGAACACCTGAGAAATTTTATGAACACCAAACCAGAACTAAAAGCAATTTGAAACAATATCCTAGAAAAATACAAGGAAGGTGACAATTCCATGAGACCCAACAGAGAGAAGCCACCAGGCAAGGTAAGAAATTAAAGGGAAAGGGAGAAAAATTAATAAAAGAGAAACAAAAGTAAAACATCAAGACAAGGATGAGTCAATATATATCAATTATAGCCATCAATTTTAATGGCCTCTATTCATCAATCAAAAGAAATAGACTGGCAGAATGGATCAAGAAGCAAAATCCAACAATATACTGTAGATAAGAAACACACCTAACTCAAAAAGAAATTCACAGACTGAAAGTAAAAGGATGGAAAAGAGTTCTCTACAGCATAGGAACACAGAAAGAAGTAGGGTTAGCAATCTTACTTGCAGACAAAGTAGATTTCAAACCAAAACTGATTAAGAGAGACAAAGATGATTACTACATCCTTGTGAAGTGAACAGTCTAAGAGGAAGAGATAAGAATCATAAATATATATGCACCAAATACTAATGCCCCAACTATACAAAAAAATATTAATGGACATGAAAAACCAAATAAGTAGTAACACAATTGTAGTGGGGGACCTCAATAACCCACTATCACAAATAGACAGATAATCTAGACAAAAAATTAACAACGAAATTCTAGAACTGAACCAAGCTATTGAACAAATGGACTTAATAGAAATTTACAGAGTGTTTCACCCCACAAAATGAGAATACACATTCTTTTTGGCTACACACATGTCATTCTCCAACATAGACCACATGCTAGGACATGTCTAAGTAAATGAAAAAGAATTGAATTTATCCCCTGTATATTATCAGACTATATTGCAATAAAATTTGAAATCAATTATATAAGAAATTGCAAAACCCCCCAAAACACATGGAAACTGAATAATACCCTCCTGAAGAACCAATGGGTCACAGAGGAAATTAAAGAAGAAATTAAACAGTTTATACAAGTAAATGATAATGTCAGTACAACATACAGGAATCTATAGGACACAATGAAAGCAGTCCTATGAGGGAAATACATAGCAGTGAATGACCATATTAGGAAAACAGAGAGAAGTCAAATAAATAACTTAATGCAGAACCTCAACCTCTGAGAAAAAGAAGAACCTAGCAAATCCAAAGCTCGTACAAGAGAGGAAATTATAAAGATCAGAACAGTAATCAGTGCAGTGGAGACTAAGAGAAAGATACAAAAAAATCAATGAATCAGAGAGTTGATTTTTCAAAAGAATAAATAAAATCGATAAACCTTTAGACAACTTTATCAAAAAGGGAAAGAAAAGGCACAAATCCATGCAATTAAGAATGAAAAAGGTGAAGTCACAACAGATCCAACAGAAATCCAGAGTATCATCAATACCTACTTCAAGAACCTGTACTCTAATAAAATGGAAAACACAGAAGAAATGGACACATTCCTAGATACATACGAATTGCCAAATTTAAATGAAGAAGATATAGAAATTCTAAACACCCCAATTACAATGAGTAAAATTGAAAATGTAATAAAAAATTTACCAACAAAGAAAAGCCCAGGACTTGATGGCTTCACAGTTGAATTCTACAAGACATTTAAAGAAAAACTATTGCCATTACTCTTTAAACTCATCAAGGAAAGTGAAAGGGAATCAAGGCTTCCGAATTCATTCCTGGAAGCAAGTGTTACTTTGATTCCAAAACCAAGGAAAGACTCAACCCAAAAGGGAGAACTACAGGCCAATCTCCCTAATGAACATAGATGCAAAAATCCTCAACAAGATACTGGCAAACGGAATACAGAGG
>NW_004624836.1:2004183-2025464 GCF_000247695.1 Heterocephalus glaber | reverse complement strand
TCTGTGAACAGTGTTTTTTTATGTCAATTGTACTTTCTCCTGTTTTTTCTTGGACTCCTATCAGTCTTATGTTATTCTTCTTTGCATCATCTAGCAGCTGTTGGATTGATTTCTCATGATCCTTACTATTTTTAAGAAATCTCTGTTTTCATGGTCCTTCACCGCAATCCTGTCTTCTATATCTGATGTTCTATCTTCAGATTCCTTTAATCTTCTCTGTATGCTTTCAATGGAGTTTTTAATGTACTGAATATCATTTTGAATCTGTTTCATGGTTTCCATTTCTTTCTTATGCTGGGCATTCCTGGCTTCCAGCATGTTTCTGAACTCATCTATTTTTTTTTATCAGTTTCTTTTCTAGAGCCTCTAATCATGTCTTTCACTCTGCTCCCCATCTCTCTAGTTTTCTGGGAGATTATTTCTGCCTTGAATTTTTCTAGACCCTAATTCATCTCCTTTGTTACTTCCTGTGATATCAGTTCAGAGTGTCCAGGTGTTTGATTATCAGACTTTTGCACCTCATTTCCCCCAGAAATTGCCTTATGTGGGGTGGAAGTCTGGGTCTGTGACTTGCTTAAATGTGTTCTCGTTTTTGTTTTTGGTACTGTCCTTGGTTTAGTTCCTGGGTTAATATTTTGAAGTTGTTTATTGTATCTTTGTTGATGTATTTAGAACCCTTATGGAATGATTGCTTCTCTGAGTTGTCTACAGATATAACTGGTCTTTAGGTTTTGAGTCTCTTATGATTCTGGGGCTATTTCATTTTCATTATACCAGGAAGGAAAACTGTTTAGATCAATCACAACACCTTAGCCCAAGTCATACAATCAGCAACACCATAGCATCAAATACCTCTTAGAGAATGACAATTTGTGGTAGTTATTCATCTATCACTTAAAAAAAATAAAGGGTTCCTTCAGGGTATTTCTCTGCTGTCACAATAGACCAGGTGGGCAGCAGTGTGCAGTTATAAGTCAATGAGTCTCTGTAAGCTAGTCCCAGAACCATGAGATTCAGGCAGATTTCTGGTTGCAAGTCCCAAGTTGAGCTCCCTGTTCACCTGCAGGGCTGCACTCTGCAAGTGTCTACTGAAGTTTTCAGCTGCTTTTCCCCTGAAGAAAGTCCAGTTTCCGATGTGAGCTGACCATCCCTCCAGCTTACCAATCACGGTGGTCTTGTGTGCCTTTTTTGCAGAGATTCTCTTCACTTTTACAGTGGGCTTGTTTTCATCAGGGAGCCTGAGACATTCACTCTCTCTGTTGCTCATTTCTGCAGCTCAGAACAATGGGTTTTATGTCCCCCTGTGCCTCTGCAGTGTGTAACCAAGTAGCTGCAAAGCCAAAAGGCCAGAGCCGGGGGTGGGGGTGGGGGGCGGATGTTGTTGGAGGTGCCAGCAAGGCCAAGCCATCGTCTGGTGGGCCTGCCTGTGCCTCACCCTGTCCTGATGGCATGCTGGTGGAGCAAGCCTGTCCTGGTGGCAAGCTGGTGGAGCAAACTCTTAAGGTTTTTAACTTTTAAAAAATGGGGCATTACTCCATTATGTAGGTGATCTTATCTGTATCTCCATAATACTGGACTCTGAGAAAATACTGTTAGGGGTTTAAATTTTCTCAGTGATTCAGGATACTGAGTATCCCCACAAAAGCTCAGATATCTCAGCAAAAGTTTAAGTATTTAGGACATATTTTAACCCCAGGTGTCATGGTTTGTATCTAGATGTCCCCCCCAAAGCTTCATATGTTCATAGATGAGGCTTTAGGGAGGTGCCTGGACCACGGGTGTATGATGCTGGATTAGGGTGTGTGATATAGGGATTAAGGGTGCATTATAACTAAATTGGATTAGCATAGTTCTTGGTGTGGATAAAGGAAGCCCCATTCTGGGTGTGGTTGACACTACTCAATAAGCGTATAATGTGGATGGAATATAAAAGTGCAGAAAGAAGGCAAGCTTGCTGCTTCCTGCATACCTTGCCATTGACTGTTTCTCCTCTGTGATGCCCCTCTGCCACACCACCTTACATTAGAACTAGCTGATTATGGACTGAAATTTCTACAAAATGTGAGATGAAATAAACCTTTCCTTTTTAACCTGTGGATGTCTGGTATTTTGTCATAGCAGTGAGAAAGGTAACTAAGACATCAGGAAAATAAACTCTTACTCCTGAAAGTTTCCTTTAAAACTAGGGCCACCACAAACAAAAAGGTAACTCAGAGCCTGAGCAGTGATGGACAGATTTTGCAAGATTTGAATTCCTACCATTGAACTCATAGCGATCCCTCTCTATGAGATCATAAAAGTGCCTATTAGCCCCTACATTGAACTGGAAAACAGCAAGATACTTTTCAAGTGCTCAAAGACCTATTGCTATCTGCTCCAGCTTTAGAAAATTCTGGTTTAGATAAGCCACTTACTCTCTATGTAGCCAAAAAATGGAGCATAATACTGGAGGTCCAAGGCTGGGAGACATTGTTCACCTGTTAGCTAATTTTTCTAAACAATTATACTCTGTGCCATGTGTATAGCCTGGATGTCTATGGGCTGTGGCTGGTATAACACTCCTGGTTGATGAAGCTACTAAATTCTAGTACACAAACTGGAAGAAGAAATTCACCTTTAGGTTCAAAGTGTTCCTGAAGTTAGAGGACACCAGTGTCTAACTGGAGGACAGCTACTAAATGTCCAGCTCTCTTGTTAGAATTTACATAGATAACTTTCAAGGTGTGGCAAATTTTTAAGTCCAATAGCCTTTTCTCTTACCCCAGAAGGAGATAGCCTACTTCATTGCTGTGTGCAAAATATAGAACACATTTACTCTAGCAGGCATGTTCTAGAAGACCAGACCTTACACAAAACTGGTGCTAATTTTTTCATGGATAGGAGCAATTACATGACTAATGGGATCCAGAGGGCAGGTTATGCACTTGTTAGCTTCCAAGAGGTGATTGAGACAAAATCACTTCCTTCAAACACCTCAGCAGAAAAAGTTGAAATCATCACCCTTAATGAGCCTTATGATTGGGACAGAAAAGGCAAGATGACATCTTCAGTTATGCCTTCTTAGTCTTTCATGCTCACGTGGCCATAGGGGAGAAAGAGGAGTATTAAAAGAAAAAAAGTCTCCAACTAAGCATGGACCTAAGATTTCCCCTCCTAGAAGCAGTGTTGCTATCAACCCATATAGAAGTAACAGAATCCAGAGGACATCAGAAGGGAAATTATTCTGTAATCTAGGGAAATGCCTTCTCAGATTACAGTGGCAAACAAGTGGGTATGATAGATGCTTCACAGATAATTTCTTAAATTAAATTTATTGGTATATTTTAGCTATACAGTATAATGACATTCATCATTGGAAATTAGTACCTTTACATAATATATCTTGGTTCTTATTTTGTGCCCATTCACCTGTCCTCCCTTCAACCCCTCCACCCCACCCTATTTACAAAGACTTTGTTTCCTTTTTTTTTCATTTTCTCATGTTAATTCCATTCCCTTTTTTCCTTTGTCCAACCCTTCCCACTTCCCCTTCCCCTTTGGACATTTTCTTCCTATTTCACATGATCTATTGTACATTTTGATCCTTATTTACACTTTCAGTTTCCCACACCAGAAAAACTATATGGTATTTACACATGTGTGTCCTATTTATTTCACTTAAGAGTATTGCCTCAATGTGCATCCATTTAGCTATAAATGTCTCTAACTTCTCATTCTTTATGGCTGAGTAGTACTCCATTTTATTAAAAAAAACCCCATATTTTCTTTATTCAGTCTCCATTTGATGGGCAATTGGGCTGTTTTTAAGTTGTAGTTATTACAAACTGTGCTGCTCTGAACATGGTGCACATATATCACTGTGGTATGATCCTTTAATTCTTTTGGGAAGATACCCAGCAGGGGAATATCTGGGTCAAATGGGACATCTAATCCTAGCTTTTTGAGATATCTCCATACTGATTTCCACAATGGTTGCACCAGTCTGCACTCCCACCAGCAGTGGAGGAAGATTCCTTTTCCCCCACAGCCACACCAGCATTTGTTATTGGTTGATTTCATTATAGCAGCCATTCTTTCTGGGGTGAGGTGGAATCTCAGCATTGTTTTCATTTGCATCTCTCAGATGAGCAGTGATGTTGAACATTTTTTCATATGTTTATTTACTGTTTCTATTTCTCTGTCTGAGAAATGTCTGTTCACTTCACATGCCCATTTTTGTACTGGGTCTTTAAATTTGGGATGTTTGATTTTTTA
The DNA here is from genome assembly GCF_000247695.1 of Heterocephalus glaber. Next base: position 2,021,210 of record NW_004624836.1, on the reverse strand, counting down.
ATTTTCTAGATAGTAGACCTTCATCTGAGGAACAGTAGCTGAAAATTTCTTCCCACAATGTGGGTTGTCTCTTTACTCTGTTGGTGGTTTCTTTTGCTGTTCAGAAGATTTTTAATAAGAAGAGATCCCAGTTGTTGATTCTTTGGCTAGTTCACATGCAGTTGAAGTTTTGTTCCTGAAATCTTTTCCTATATCTTTTCCTATGTCATCAAGATTTCTACTTAACTTCTTTTCCAGCTGATTTAGTTTTTCTGTTTTAATATTTAGATCTTCAATCCATTTCAATTTTAATTAGTGCATGGTGAGAGATATAGGTCTAGTTTTAATCTTTGGCAAGCTGAAACCCAATTTTTTCAGCATCATTTATTAAAGAAGTCATCTTTCCTTCAGTGAGGGTGTTTGACTCCTTTGTGGAAGATGAGGTGGCTGAGTGTGTCCGGAGTTGTTTCTGCATCTTCTAATTTGTTCCACTGGTCCTCAGGTCTGTTTCTTTGCCGGTACCATGCTGTTTTTATCACAGTATCATGGTAGTATAGGTTCAAGTTTGGGATCATGATACCCGCTACCTTGTCTCTGTTGCCTAGAATTTCTTTTGTTATTCTAGGTCTCTTCTGGTTCCAAATGAATTTTTGGATTGTTTTTTTTTCAAGTTCTGTGAAGTATGCTGTTGGAATTTCAATTGGGATTGCATTGAATCTATATAGCAGTTTTGGAAGTATGACCATTGTCACTATATTGGTTTTTTCTACCCAGGAGCAAGGGATGTCTTTCCATTTTCTGATATCCTCTTCAATCTCCTTTTTCAGAGTGCTATTGTTTTCAGAGAAGAGGTCTTTGATTTATTTTGTTAGGTTGATTCCTAGGTATTTCACTTTTTTGGATGCTATTGTGAAGGGATTTTTTTCTCCAGTTCCTCTTTCAGTGAATCTGTTGTTTGCGTACAAAAAAGCTGTTGAGTTTTGTGTGTTGTATCCAGCTAATCTACTGAAATTGGTCATTAAATCTAGAAGACTTTTGGGCTTCACAGATCATTTTAATATATCTTACTCCAAATCTATGTACAAACCCTTTCTATTCAGAGATCAAAAAAGGATGGACAAAACAGTCATACCAACCAGAAAAGGATGGTTTATGGATTAAAAAGCAAGACCACCACTTTTTATTAATTGAGGCTGAAAATGGGAAATTATTAACAAAATCCTTGATTTATGCCATCTAGTGGGAGAACACAGTGATTATCTTGGTCAGTAGTGCTTTTGGAGGGAAAAGCATAGAATCCATTATTCGAGAAGTCAACAATCTAGGAGGATAACTTAAGCCTCCACCTTTGCACCCAGTGCAAAGATAAAGAAAAGACTGGCGACTAGACTTCACCCAGATGCCCCTATGCCAAAGACACAAATACCTCTAATTTTTTATTAACATCATTTCTGAATAGATAGAACCATATATCACCCAGACTGAAAATGTCCAAAACAGAACTAAAGCTCTGTTTAAATAGATCATTGCTAGGTTTGAACTTCCTACGTCACTTTAGAGTAATAATGGACCTTCTTTTGTCTCCAAAGTGATACAGGAGGTTTCACAAGCTTTGGAAATAAATTATTATCTTCACACCTCTGAGCATATCAGGGATCAGGAAAGCTTGAAACTGATATACAGATTTACTGCAATTCCAATCAAAATACCAACATTTCTCACAAAACTAGAGGAAACATTCTTAAAATTCATATGGAACCAGAAGAAATCCAGACTAGCAAAAATTTCCTGAGAAGCAAAGAAGGCAACACAATCCCAGATTTCAAGTTATATTATAAAACTTCAGTGATAAAACAGCATATAAATGGAAGAAAAACAGATATCTGGATCAAAGCAACAGAACTACAGATGTAGAAATAACCTCAGGGACATCAGCCATCTCATTTTTGACCAAAGCACCAAAAATATATGCTACATAAAAGATAAGCTCTTTAATAAATGGTGTTGGGAAAATAGGCTCTCCACATGCAGAAAATTGAAGCTAGAACATAGATCTCAACATGTTCTAAACTAACATCAAATGGATCAAAGATCTAAATATTCAAACAGAAACACTTAATCTGTTGGAAGATAGAATAGGTAAAACACTTGAAGTCCTAGGTCTAGGTAAGGGCTTTCTGAACATAACACCAATTGCACAAGAAATATTATCAAGAGTCAACTAATCAGATTATACCAAATTTGAAAGCTTCTTCACAGCAAAGAAAACAACAGAGTGATGAGACAACTTCGGATGGAAAAAAAATTGTTGCCACGTACACCTCAGAGAGAGGATCAGTATCTAAAAAATATAAAGAATTCAAAAATCAGACCCCCCCAAATATAAGACCTAATCAGAAAATAGGCAACTGAAATGAATAGACACTTCTCAAAAGAAGAAATATAAATGGCTAATAAATAAATGAAAAAATGTTCAAAATCTCTGGACATTAGTGAAATACAAATTAAAACAGCACTGCTATTCCAACTCACTCCAGAAAGAATCCTTGTCATTAATTAAGAAAAACATAATAAATGCTAGAGAGGATGTGGAAAAAAAGGAATACTTCTATATTATGTTTGAGAATGTAAAATAGTACAACCATTATGAAAATCAGTATGAAAATTCTTCACAAAACAAAAAAATTCTTTAAAAAACAAAAAATAGGTGATTTTGACCTAGCTGCTCCACTTCTAGTTACCTTTCTTAAAAAATTGAAGTCATTCCATTACAGTAATATATATGCATACTCATGTTTATAGCAGCACAATTCATAATAGCTAATTCTTGAAAGTGGCCTATATGCTCATCGCTAGATGAATGGAAAAAGAAAATGATGTATTTATACACAATGGAGTACTACTCTGCCATAAAAAGAAATAACTTGAGTCACTTGTAGGAAGATGAACACCCCTTGAGACCATAATATTAAATGAAATAAATCAAACACACAAGCTTAAATATCACACGGTTTCTCTTATATGAGAAACCCACAGTATAAAGAGCAAAATAACTGTAATCCCAGCACTCGGGAGGCTGAGGCAGGAGGATCGCCCTGAGCTCGAGGCCAGCTAGGGCTACACAGTTCAGGGCCAGCCTGAACAACAAAGCTAGACCGTGTCTAAAAATAATAATAATAAAAAAAGAACAAAATAAAATGTAGGTAATAGGAAATAGAAAGATAAGTCTTTCGCAAAAGGGAAGGAGAGCAAAAGATGGAGAAAGTCGGTAGGGAAAGGACTGGACTTGGATAAAAAGAAAATTAAAATGTGTTATGTACATGTATCTACTCCCCATGATGAATGTAATCATTATGTACAGATATTCCACATTTAACAACTGAGCTCCAGTTCTGTGACTGGGTCATTAAATGAATTGGTTGCTAAATGAGGAATTGTATACAGTATATACATTATAATATTCAGAAAAAAGAAATGGTCGAAGGAAACTCCAACCTGTGACTTTGCTTTTATTTTTATAACTTTTGCAGGCAGTACTGTAATGTATAGTAGAACACAAGACTACAGTACTATACAGTACAATCAGCAAGAACTACAGTACTGAGTAAACAAGGTGTACTGTACAAAAAAGACATTGTGACTCTATAAAGAAGATGTACTGAACTGTACAAAAAAAAAAACTTATCGTAAGTCTGAGTGGCAGGTTGTAAGTCTGAGCAGGGGGTCATAAGTCCAAAGAGTGCACCTTGGTCATAAGTCTGAACAGTCATTAAACAGGTAAGTTGTTAAATGAATGTTATAGTTTGTGTCTAGATGCCCACCGAAAGCCTCATGCAGTCATGGGGGAGTTTTACAGAGGTGGCTGGATCTAGAGTGTGTGGCACTGTGATCAAGGGTATATGATTACTAAATAAGTCCACTGATTGGTTTGGCATAGTTTTGGCTAAGATTTAGGGTGTGAGTGCTACACCCGCCTGAGGGTGGGTAGCAAGCATAAAATAGAAGGGACAGAAATAGCTAATGTACTCTCATTTGCCTGCTTGACATGGATTATTTTTCCTCTGCAATGCCCCTCTGCAATGCCACTCTGCCTTACAGCCAGCTGACTATGGACTGAAACCTCTACAAACTGTGAGCCAAATGAACCTTTCTTCCTTTAACTTTGGGTGTCAGGTATTTTGTTTCAGCAATGAGAAAAGTAACTAAAACAATGAGGAATATCTGTACTTCAAACATATAGTTATAAAAAATTAAAATTGAAAAAGAAGAAATATACTTAATCAAGGACATGAAAAAGTTGTACCTTGAAGACAATACATTGCTGAAAGAGATAAAAAAGTCATAAAATAGATAAAACATTTCATGATGATGGATTAGAAGATCTAATATTTTTAAGATCTAAATATTTTTAATTTAAAAATTTTTATTTTTTTGTTTTTACTTCATCTTGTTTTTTAATGTGTCCATATTTTACAGTGCTAAATGTACAAACTTTATATAAAAATACAACCCTATGATTTTTAAATAAAAACAGGGAAATAGTTCAATGAACTATTAATAGTTTAATGAACTAGGTTGGTTTGCTTAAATCATTGCTTTTTAAAAATGGTTTTACTGTACATAATATATATATGGAAGTTACCTAAGAAATATTAGAAACATCTTTTCAGAAGAGTGTAGTTTGATCTTTATTTAGTATAAACAGTTTGTGCACAGTCTAACAAATACAGTTTTTACAAATCTGTTTTGAAAATGTGGCTGCTTATTTGGGTTTCATGCTCTTAATTACTTCATCCATTAATTTTTTACTTCCTTGTGTCTTGTAACTGCTCGGCTCACACAGTCCTAAAGTTTAGCTCCAGTCAGTCCACTTCCACCTGGTTTGTGAAGACAACAGAGCCTGCCTTCCTTATCCATTACTACTGTTAAGGTTCCTGTTGGCAGATGCTCCTCCTCTCCAGTGGGGTCAACCATCAGCAAAGTGTCATCAAACACAGCAAAGGAAGTTGCAACTGGGTGAGTTCTAATATTTAAGTAACTTTTCTTCTTTAAATTAACTTCTGCTAAAGCAATTTCTTCATTTATAGAGACTTCAGGCAACTGTACATTTTTTTAAAGCCGCTAACAAAGCAAATGTGCAGGCATCCAAAATGTTCCCATCATAGTCAGGGCAGATGAGATCACAATATAGAACCCAAGCAAGCTTTCCTGAAGAAATACATAAGTCTTCTTTCTGAATTATCTGCAAATTTTCAATGATATCTGCAATGAACTGGCTATCCACCTGGGCCTCCTCTCCAGGAGGTCCAGACCAAAATCTCAATGCCTAGAAGTTAGATTCAATTCAATTTCTTTAAAAATTTTAGTGGCCTTTGTTGCAGACATGGTGTAGACAAAGCTTGTGCTGCATAACCCTCTGGAAATGAGAATCCAGGTTATTGTTATCAGATTCAACACTCCGTTCATTACAGTTACATTGGGGTGGTGCTTCTCAAGGAAATGACACTCATTCCATTTTTTCCTAATGAGTTTTAACACATCACTGCTAACCTCCTCCCTGTCTTCTCTTCCTCAGTGGAATGCTCCTCAACAAGTTCCTTCTGTGGCTCACTCTGGAGTTCAATAAACTCTTCCTTCATCAGCTCCTCCTTATGGTCCTTAACAAGATCCTTTATGTCTTCATCATCAATGTCTAGACTCATACTCTTGGCCATGAACACAATCTCTTCTGCTACCTATGGATCAGACCCTTCAAAGTCATGTTCAGTGACACATTCTTGCCACACTTTCCTTCAAGCTGAATTTAAGGTCCAGTATGGGACATCTTCCCAGGCTTTGTCAATGAGGTTAGTGCAGTGGAGGACATTGAAATGTTTCTTCCAGAAAACATTCAGAGTCAAGGACATCTCTTCAGTGACTTTAAAAACCTGGTGAAGAGTATCTTTGTGTAGAGTTTCTTGAAATTGCAGATCACTTACTGGTCCATAGGCTGCAGAAGAAGTGTCATGTTGTGGGGAGCGGAACTTAACCTTTACAAAGTCATACACAATTTCTATATCATTCACCAAGGCTGGAGGGTGTACTGGGGCATTGTCCATCAGAAGAAAGAACCTTTCAGTGAGATGGCTGTCAGAAAGATATTTCTCAATGGTGGGTCTGAAAACCTTGTGTAGTTATTTTATGAACAATTTCTTTATGACCCAAGCTTTTGTATTGGCCCTCTACTGACAGGCAGTCTGGCCTTGTTCACAGTCTGTTCACTGAATGCACAGGGGGTCTGGGATTGGTACTCCAGTGGTGGCTTAATCTTCAGATTGGCAGTTGCATTTTCCCACAGCTAAAGAGCCAATATATCCTTCATGGTGTTGTGCTCTGGCAGTGCCCTTTCCTCCTGCATGATATAGGTTCTGTTTGACATCTTCCAGAAGAACCTTGTTTCATCCCTGTTGAGCAGCATATCTTTCTGCCTTCGTGAATTCTGTCCTGTAGGCGTCTGCAGGAGTCTTGTCAAAACTGGAAGCCTTACCAAGTCTTATCACAATGTAAAGGCCACCTTTCTTGCAGAATTTATCAAACTACCTTCTGTTGGCTTTACATTCATCACTTGTTGCACTTTTAGAGGGTTTTCTTGCAGTAAATCACTGTGAAATTCCCTGGGTTTTTCACAGGTCTTAGCTTCACTAATCCTACCGCCTACCAGCTGTTTCTCATAGAACTACACTAACAAAAGTTTTTACATCTCTTCCAGTATTTGTGTGCTCTGCTCAGTTAAAAATGTTACTCTTTTTGCTAATCAACTCCTTTGATTGCATCTTTTTTCTTCAAAATAGTTGAGATTGTCCACTTTGCCATCTTGTACTCTGAGGCCAGATCAGCGACATGAATACCACGCTCATGCTTTTCTACAATTTTCTTCATCAATTCAATGGTTATTTTCTTCTTATTCTTGTTCTGCACTTTCTTATTCCCTTCATTATTGGTCTGTACATTCTTGTCATCTTCATTACCACTCTGCACATTCTCATTACCTCCATTACCACTCTGCATTCTCTTTTTACCACCATACTTTCTCTGAACATTCTTTGGAGCCATACTGGATGGAATGATACTGTACAGTACTGTATGTGCTAAAAAGTACACAAAACATGGGCTGGGGATTTAGCTCAGTGGTTCAGGTGCCTGCCCCACAAGTGCAAGGTCCTGAGTTCAATCCCCAGGACCCCCCCCAAAAAACAAAACAAAGTACCCAAAACAGCCTCACAGCAAGTGTGTACAGGTTTTTCTGGGGCTATGATCTTGACTGGAGTAAGCCACATCCACATGTCAAAGCAAGAATGGTGGCTGAATTCATGTTCATAAGGGGAAGATGGCCACTATTGTTTTCATCACCTGATGCAAACAGAACCAAAATTTTGCCAAACACTTCTTTTGGTGAACTGAATTATACATGAGCAGAAGTGTTAGTGAACCAAAGTATTTCTGTATTATTGAAATGTGAAGGGTTTTGTGACTCTGCTGAAGCCTATTCATTGAATCAAGATGAAGATCTATTGATTTAGAGGGAGGGTAGGAGTTGATTTTGATATGAACATTGAAGAAGTAATTTGAAACATCAAATTTAGTTCTGAGTATCTTAGAAATTTATGAAGGGAAAATATAAAGATGGTAGGCTACTCAGTCTCATTATTAGGCAGGGGTATTATGTGATTGCCACACCTACTTCCTAAAACAGTTCATATTTTTCCATTCTTTTGATGGAATATTAATTCTGTCCTTTTCAAATAAACTCTCAGTTCCTGGTATTTAGTCTTTCTCATGCCAATTTATAGTTGCTCCTACCCTGTTCATGACAGTTCACAAATCCTTATCAACTCCTGCTTGGACTAACTGTTACAATACTTCTTACTGATTTCATTGCCTTCAGACTTATTCTTTCACCAACCCACCTGTATAGTATTTTCAGATTATTTAAAAATAATATATTCTATCAGGATTATCCCTAGTCAATATGGATCTTTTATAAAATTGTCAACAGGTATCTTTTCCAGACTGACAATGTTCTCTGGTTAAAAGACTTGCTGTCTGTGAATTTAAAAATTACACATCCTCCTCTAGGTGAAAGAACACTGTTTGGGATCACTGCTTGGCCTGGGTTTCAGCTCCTATGAATATTTCAGATTTTCAGTTTTCCACTGCACTACTATATGCAGTGCCCCCTACTTTGTTAACAGTATACTTCTGGGCTATATTTTTGAGGCTTCATGGCTTATAACACTATAATGATCATTTGTTTTTTCTTTTATACTGTAGACAGATACAAAAACCTTTTACATCCAAAGCAAAAAAAAAAAAAATACAGCCTGAAAGATGTTCCCAGAGAACTAGTAAAAATCTTAGATACTCACCCTCTAATTGTATTTAATAGTAAAGCTAACATTCTGAGGGAGTAATTTTTGGTTTCAAAACTTTGTTTTTGTTGCACTTGATATTTTCAGGAAAAATTTTTCTAAATGATTATCAGTGAACCTATTCAGTGGAGTAATGTGAAGATTATAATGTGCTAAATATATTTGAAATCTTAAACACTAATTTTAGAGCAAGTGTTCCATTTTAAAACATTTTAGTCTTCTTCCATGCATGTCTAAGGCTAGCTATATAAACAATACATTTTCAACGTGGTTTCCAGAATTTAAGATTTTATACATAGCATCTTCAAACATAAGTGTATGGAATGAGCAATTCTAACCCAAAAGTATGTCTCAAGGAGTAACATTTAGTCATCTTTTTAGGAGACACTGTTAAGCAAAATTTTCCTGGTGACTTCAAATCATACCTTTTTGGTGATTCGGTAAGATTTTCCCTGATTCTCAAAGAAGGTCCTACTACAAACATCCTTTAATACTTTAAACAGAGAGTATGGCAATACATAATAATATCACCTAAGTACATTAATGTGTCTTGGAAACATTTACCTCAAAAAGCAGACCTGAAACTCATATTTGCCTCATACATACTCATACATACACAAAGAAATAAAAAAGGAAGAAAAAAGATAATAATAGTGTAAGACAAGAGTGTGTGTAGCATTTTTGACATATTTTCTTTTCAAACATCATAGCAAAGGCATATGAACATTTATGTCCTTAGATGGAAACAGCAGCTATTGTATCCATGAAGTATAATGATAGCTGGAAGAATAATATCTTCTGTAAGTTTAGCAAAGTATGGAATAACTACTTTATAGCCTTGGGAGTAGAGCAAATTTCCCCAAGCAGTGGAGCCCCTGTAAAACTGAAGCAGGGAGAACTCATGGTAAGGAACAAATTATGATAGATAAGCAATGAGAAATCAATGTATAAAGTGATATCAGTTTTAAAAAACATGATTATCATTTAAAATACATTACAGCTCTTTTTTATGTGACAAAGTAAAATTCCATCAGTTAAATTCTGTTCTTGCATAACCCGCACTTTAAACTTTCAGGAACAAGAAGACTATGGTAATACGTGGCAAATTAAAGTCAGATTCTCTGTTCCTGTTTAAGGAAGTGTATAAATCATGGAAACTCTGAATTTATTAAAGCCAAAATTTGAATTTTCTTTGCCCACAGTATCCTCTGATGGGATGGCTTTCCTAAACAACTGAGTGATGCTGACGAGCAGTTCTACCTCCCATTAGAGGTAAATGATTTTGGTTTTTTCCTGTTTTGTTAAACAAACTATGTTACTTCCTCTTGTAGCTGTACAAGCCTGCAGTTCTCCACAGGATATCTGGGTAGAAAGGGTAAGGTACTTATCTTTCTTTTCATATATTCAAAAATAGAGCTTAAAAGTCTCTGTTTATTGAAAATGAGAGTTTGCTCATTTCTGTTGCTTCCGTAGAAAATGTAACCCTGAATCTGCTAATATCTGTGTGTGAGGGTGTATCATAAAGAATGGAGACTCCAGTGAGGTAATATCTATTTATAAGTTCAAGTGGTTAAAATACTTACTGAAACTGCTGCATGCTTTGTGAAAGGAAATGTGGCTGTCTAGATAGAAAGCTCCTGTCTCTACAATTTAATTTGCCATTGGCAAAACCCAGGAGTCCAGCCTTTTATTAAACACTGCTCCTAATGATTCTATGTCAAAATTAAGATTGTGGTTGATGAAAACATTTCTGTTCTTGTGAGCCATGGAGAAAAAGAAACTTAAAATTTTAAATTCATGGTTTGTTTCAACTGGATCAAGCAGCACTCACAGAGTAAATACATTTAAATGCCTAAATCTTTTCATGAAACTTGACATACTTTCTTGGATTGGGACATTTTCCATGCAGGCATTCCTCTGTGGGATATGATGGCTTCAAATAGCACAAAAGGATTTTTATCAAGCTCTAGAATCTAGCATAGCAGTCAAATCTCAATGGAGCTCATTCTCAATTTACAATGAACATTTCTTGTGTATATTTTTAATTTGAGAATATGGGAAACATTTTAGAAAGGTTTTCCAAGTATTTTACTGCTGTTTTCTGGAAGAAATTTTCCTTTTCCTTACTTGACATAAACAAATAACTTCTTGCTTTTTTTAAAAAAAGTCTGCCAATTTCACACTGGAAGTTTGATTTTTAAATATGTGAAATTATTCAACAATATTTAAAGTTATATAAAATTCTAGTAAACCAAGTATAAGTCATATTAAGATATAAGTAAGACCTAGTCACCACCAATTTTTCCTGATATGAACAAATCAATACATTTTTATATACATAATCTCCCCAGATTAGAGTTGAAGATGCTAAATTTTTAAAAATGTGTCTTAAAGAATTTTTCCTGTGAAATATTAAGATAAAGATTTTATTGTCCCAGGAGTTAAGGTAATAAGTTTTTTTGAAATATAAAATGTAACTAACAGTCAACGACTATGTGAGGATTACTAACAAAATAGCACTAGCTGCATATTATGGTTGCCAAATGGCATCATAATGTTGGATATTGAAAGAAGCTCTGTTTAATCTCTCTGACCAGAAGCATAGGTGAGGTTTTTCCTGCATTGAAGTAGTTACAAAGTGACTGAGACTTAGGATAATACATGAAACCTGGTTCAGCTAAGCAGCTGCATAACTCTGGGAACCCCCGGAAGAGCTGAGATCAGCATTCCTCCTTGGACTGACCTTCCTCAGAAATTAAGTTGTGACAAGATTGTAAGAAAGAGACCTCCTTACCAGTCGTGAAAACTCTGGATGGAGTTCTTTCTTACCAATTGGCTCCCCTTCCCCATCCACCAAACAAGTTTACTGAGAAGGTAGTTGGTTATTCAGGCAACTTCTGACGCAGGGTGGAAGAAAGGGAAAATGAATTCTCTATGTATCCTTAACAGCATATTTTATGCCAAAACTGGTACTTAGTAGGGACTAGATTTTCAAATTGTAAAGGTTTGGAGAGAATTACTGTTGCCTAATTCTGTGCTGATATTTCACTTCTGCAGCTATGAATGTAGATGTCCTAGAAGTCTGAGAAAGAAGTTAGTCACTAGATCATGAAATATTTTTCCATGTGGTCAAAATTATTGCTCATGATTGGAAAAGTAATACTTGTCCATAGTTTCAAGGATGATAAAACGATAGCATAGCTGTAGAATTAGACTTACAGATTGGCTACTGCTTAAGTATATTATTTTGAGAATGGAAAAAGACACCCTGAATATGATATGTTTCATAGACTTCCCTGCGTGTCTGCTTTTAACCAGAAAAGATATTATTAGGAATTTATTCCCAGAAGTTATTTACTGCTTTTCTAAATTTTTGTTTTTTAAAATGCAAATGTTCCTGGTAGTGACAAAAAGTTATGAGCTTATGAGCTACATTTGTCAGCCAGCTATTCTGTTTTGTCAAACAAAGAAGGTTGGCTATTCAAAAGGTACTTGCTGACTGAAAAGAGAGCAAGGGAGTAAAAAGGAAAACATTAAAAGACAAGGTAAAGGGAAATCTGCTAAATTCACCCACCCTGCTTGCTTATTTATAATGTACTTGTAATATATATATTCCATACCTACCCAATAGGCTATGAACATACACATGAACACCCCAGAAAGGAAATAATGCCAATCATGTGGTCAGGTTTTAAATTTTTAATTTTGTTTGAAGAAATACAATTTTACTTCTCAAATTTAACTAAAAATGGTCGCATACTTTAGTAATTTCTAAAGATGCATTTATTTTAGTTATATATTTTATATATATTTTAAAAAACAAATAATAATGGGTATATTTGTGATAAATAATGAGATGTGTTGATCTATGTAAAAACTGTAGAAAGATTCAATCAATCCAATTAACATATCTATCACCTCACTACTTTTGTAGCAAAAACATTAAAAACATATTTTATAAATTTTTAAATACACAATACAATGTTATTGACTATGGTCACTATACAATGCATTTGATCATTAAAACTTTTCCTCTGGTGTGATTGAAAATTTGTACTCCTTGACAAACTTTGACCTTCTCCCAACCCTTCCCCAGCCTCCAGTAACCGTTTTTCTACTTTTTGAAGGCAAATGCTTTTTATTCCACCTACAAATGAGACTCATTTTATTTAGCATAATTTCTTTCAGTTATACTCCTGTTGTTTTAAATGAAAGGATTGTCTTTCTTTTGAAAGTTGTATAGTGAGATATATATATATATATATATATATATAGTGATTAAATTGAAATGAACATGGGAAGTCAGATATCTCTTCAACATACTGATTCTATTTTCTTAATATATACTCAGAAGTGAAATTATTGAATCATATGGTATTTCTATTTTTAGGTTTTTGAAAAAAACTCCACATTGTTTTCCAAAATGGCTATCTTAATTTACATTCCTATCAACAATGTACAATTTTCTCTTCACTGGCTTTAGACTGGAACAATGCAGCTGAATTTCTGTGATAAAGTCTTCTTTAACGTCTCACATGAGAGCTGTATATAGTGGGTGATTCAGTGCAGTGGCTGAAAAATGACCACATGTTTTTCCATACAGGCTTCTGAAAGTTTTGTATTTGAACTTCCCAAAGTCAGAGAGTGATATTTATGTCACAAAAGCTAAAACAGAAAATTGTTTCATAATTGTGGATCAGAATTGATAACAATGAATAGTGTGGGTAGTTAAGATTTGGTACATCAGATTTCCTCCAAAGTGAGTTGTATATGAAAAATGTGAGATAAGTCTATTTTGTTAGTTCCTTATTAGGCCAGTTAATTATATTTTAATAAATCTCATCATGAAGTCATTTTAAAAATTTACATGTATAAATATTTTTGGACTCACAAGAAATTGGAAACATAGCAGAAAGCCCTTGTGTACTCTTCATCCAAATTTCTCTAATGATAAGATCTTACAAAACTTTATTTTTAAATTTTTAATTTTGATTAGTAAGTTTGTAGTGCATAATGATTACGTTCATTGTAGAAAATTAAAACGTGTATATAACACATCTCAATTCCTTTCCCCCTTCCATCCACACCCTTTTAGTTTGCCAGCATAAGATTCATTTATTTATCTTATAAGTTCTTATAAACTTGATTATCATATATACAGATTAAAAACCAGACTAATAGGCTAAAAACATATAAAACACATAAGACAATTACACTAAATCAATGTACACTTTTAGACAAATTGTCCATGCTAGATTCCAATAGCTTTTTTTCTCTCTCTTCCTACTATGTCTTTTATTTCATACTTTATTTATACATTGAGTATTTCATATAAGAGAAACCATGCAATATATAAGCTGATATGTCTGATTTACTTCATTTTACATTATGGTCCCAAGGTGCAGTCATTTTCCTACAAGTGACTCAACTTCATCCTTATTTATGGCAGAGTAATACTGCATTGTGTATAAATACCCCATTTTTCTTTATGAATTCATGTTTTGATGGACATATAGGTTGTTTCCAAGATTAAGCTATTATGAATTGTGCTGCTATAAACATGGACATGCATACATCACTGTGGTATGAGGTCTTTAACACTTTTGAGATGGTATCTGGAAGACAAATAGCTGGATCAAATGGAATTTCAATTTTTAATTTTTTGAGGTATCTCCCTATTGGTTTTCATCATAGTTTCATCAATTTACACTCTCACCAACAATGAGGAAGTGTTCCATTTTCACCACAGCCTCATGAGCATTTATTTTTTATTGATTTCTTGATGATATCCATTCTTTCTAGAGAGAGATAGAATCTCTGTATTGTTTTAATTTGCTTTTCTCAAATGGCCAGGGATGTTGAACAGTTTTTCATGTATTTATTGACTATTTGTACTTTTTCATCTGAGAAGTGTCTATTCCTTTCAGAGGCCTACTTTTGAATGGGTCTTTAAATTTGGGGGGATACAATTTTTTTGAGTTCTTTATGTATTCTAGATATATAAAGAGGAGTCTGAGGAGTAGCTGGCAAAAATATTTTTCCATCCTGCAGGTTGTATCTTTACTCCATTGGTTGTTTCCTTTGCTGTGCAGAAGCTTTTTAATTTAATGTGATCCAATTTGTTGACTCTTGATACAGTTTCTTGTACAACCAGTGTTGCATTCAGAAAGACTACCTACACCTATGTCTTCAATAGTTGTATGTATTTTGTCTTCCAGCAGATTGTTTCTCTTCTAAAGTTTAGATCTCTGATCAATTTTGATGTTAGTTTAGTGCATGATGAGAGATATAGGTATAGGTTCAACCTTCAGCATGTGGACAGCCAGTTATCCCAGCACCAATTTTTAATAGGTTATCTTTCCTCCAGGAAAAAAGGAATTGACTCTCTTGTCAAAGATAATGTAATTGAGTGTGCCTGGAGTTGTTTTCTATATCTTCTGTTGTATTCCATTGTTCTACAAGTCTAGTTTTTTTCCTTGCCATCACCATGCTTTTTTTAAAATCACTGTAGTTTTGTAGTATAACTTGAAGGGCAGGATAATGAAGTCCTCTGTCTTGACCTTGTTGCCCACAATTACTTTTACTGTTCTAGGTCTCTTTCAATTCCATATAAATTTTGCAATAGCTTTCTCCAGTTCTGAAAGGAATGCTGTTGTTATTTTTATTGAAATTGTATGAACTCTATATAACAGTTTTGAGTGTATGGTGATTTTGACTATATTGATTCTGCCTATACAGGATAGGGGATAACTCTTCATTTTCTGATATCCTCTTCAATTTCCTTTTTAGAGTACTATAGTTTTCCTTGTAGAAGTCTTTCCCTTCCTTTGCTAGGTGAATTTGCAAATATTTCATTTTTCTTGATTCTATTTTAAAAGGTATTATTTCTCCAGCTTCTAGCTCAGTGAGTTTGTTATCACTGTACATGAACACCACTGATTTTTGAGTGTTGACTTTGTATCGTGCTATGCTACTGAATTTGGTTATTAGTTCTAAGACTCTTTTCCTGGAGATTTTGTGGTCATCTATGTACAGGATTATGTCATTTGCAAATAATGATAATTTAACTTCTTCCTTTCCTATACATGGTGGATTAACTAATGGTCAACTTGGAACACCCAGCTGAACTGAGTCAGTGTGGTTCTGGGTATGGAAGACCCACCTGAGGATTGTTGCCAATGGCATAAAAAGAGAAATGGAGGGGAAGGTCATATGCTGTTGATTTTCTTGGAGAAGCTTGATTTGGATGGTTTTCCTAATATGAACTCAGCTGTGCTCAGAGTCAGTGGAGTTTGGGCCCTTGCCATTACCAGGAATATTTACTGTTTTCATCAGGGGAGCTCTGGTCTTCTCCTTGAGAGTCACTTTCTGGCTCTAGTGCAGATCTCTCAGCCTGGTGCACAAATCTGTCACCCAACTGGTGCAGACTTTGTAGCTTCCACCACTGGCCTTTGGGACCTCCCAGTGCAGATCCTTGATACGGACTTGCATGAGATACTGCCTTGGCCTTACGCCTCTGGCTGGACTCATAGAGGACACTGCTTTGGGCTCTAAGGCTTCAGCTGGACTTGTGTGGAACATTACTGTGGGATCCATGATCTCAGCTGGATTCTTTCAGTCTCTAACATGTGGACATATCTCTTGCACTCCTCTGCATTTGACTTTTTGGGTGAATGCTATAAAATAATCTGTAAATTATGTGCCCTATATTAAATCTATTTCCTTGCAAACCCTGCCAACAACACTATCCATATTCCTTTCCTTTCTCTTGTCTAATTGCCCTTGCTAATATTTTGAGAACATATTGAACAGAAGTGATGATAGTGGACGTATTCCTTGTTCCAGATTTTAGAGGGAAAGCTTTTAGGTTCTCTCTATTTAGTACGATGTTGGCTGGTGGTTTGCCGTAAATTTTTTTTATCACATTAAGATAAAGACCTTCTATCTCTATTTTCTTTAGTATTTTTCTTATGAATGGATGTTGGATTCTGACAAATGCTTTTACTGTGTCTAGAGAGATGATCATGGGATTTTTGTCTTTGTTTCTTTTTATGTGATATACAGCATTTACTGATTTGTATAGGTTGAACCATCCCTGCCTCCCTGTAATGATATTACTTTGTCAAGATGCATGATCTTTTTGACGGTTTGCTGCATTCTGTTTGTCAGTATCTTATTGAAGATTTTTGCACCTACATTCATTAAGGAGATTGGCCTGTACTCTTTTTTTGTTGGCTTCTTTTCTGGTTTTAGAATCAGGGCAGTGCTTGCTTCCAGGAACGACGCTGGGAGTACCGCTTCCCTTTCAATTTCATTAAAGATTTTTTTTCTTAAATTCTTTTATTGGTACATTTTAGGTATAAAACACATTTACATTTCTCATTAGGAACTTGTACCTTTACAAGATGCATCTTGGTTCTTATTTTTTCCCCATTCCTAGCCCTCCCTTCACTCCCTCCACCCTTCCCTATTTACAAAGACTTTATTTCCATTTCTCATCAGTTTTCCTTTCCCCTCTTTCCTTTCCCATGCCCCTCCCACTACACCTAACCCTTTGGACCTTTTCTTCCTATTTTGCATTATCGATTATTCATTCTAATCATTGGTACATTTTAGGTATACAATATAATGACATTCATC
>NW_004624836.1:1956959-1972082 GCF_000247695.1 Heterocephalus glaber | reverse complement strand
CCTTTTGTTGCCAGTTCAGTGGGTCCAGGTGGTTGAGTATCAAAGTGTTCCATCTCATTTCCCTTTGGGAGTGCTGTAGGTGATCTGGAAGTCTAGTTTTGAGACTTATTTATGTGTTTTCTCATTTCGACTGGGGCGGAGGGCTGTTAGCACCTGCACGGATTACCTCCTCTGAGCTGGGAGAGGTGGGACAGGAGCTGGGAGCAGCAGTAGCGATGGTGATCCAAAAGCCCTTTCCTGTGGCCTGGGAACAGCGGCAGGGATGGTGGCTGGGAAGCCCCTTCCTCTGGGCCAGGAGCAGTGGGACAGAAGGTTGCCTAAGAGCCCTTTCCTCTGGGCTGGGAGCAGTGGGAGGGATGGTGGCTGGGAAACCCCTTCCTCTGGACCAAGAGCAGTGGGATGGTGGCTCAGAAGTCCCTCCCTCTGGGCTGGGAGCAACAGGACTCAGTACCTTTGTCTGGTGGTCTGGTGTCCTCTGCGTCTTTGTAGTGTGGAACCAGGTGGTTGCCTGTCTGCAGCGGAGTGATTCGGCGTTTTCCGCGTGACTCGGGACCTCGGTAGGGCGTGCACAGACCTGTCTGTCTGTAGCGGGCTGATTCGGCATGTTCTGTGCGACTCAGGACCTCTGTGTTCAATTTCTTGTCATGCCTGATTTATTCATTCTGGTGGGCTTCCTGGGGTTGTGGTTCTTGTTGTCTTTTCCTAGGATATTGTCTAAAATTTTTTGCAGTGCTGGTTTGGTATTCATGAAGTTCCTAAGGTGCTCTTTGTGATGAAAGTATCTTATTTCTCCATCAATTTTGAAAGATGATTTTTCAGGGTACATCAATCTGGGTTGAAACCTGTTTTCTTTAGGGATTGAAATATGTCACTCCAAGCTCTTCTTATCTTGAGGGTTTGCATTGAGAAGCCTGCTGTGATTATCATGGGCTTTCCTTTGTATGTGATTTGTTTCTTTTTTCTAAGTGCTTGTAGAACTTTGTTCTTCTGTTGAGTTTCTGGAATCTTAACAATTATATGCCTATATGTAGATTTTTTTTAATCAAGGCTATTTGGAATCCTATATGCCTCACTTATCTGTATGTCAAGGTCTTTTCCCCTGCTTGGGAAGTTTTTTGCCATTACTTCTGTGAAGAGTTTTGTTATATCCTCTGCACTCTCTCTTGTTTCTTCATTGACTCCAATCAGTCTTATGTTATTCTTCTTTGCATCATCTGGCAGATACTGGATTGATTTCTCATGTTCCCTTATAATTTTGAAGCAATTTTTCTTTTCCTGGTCATTAATTGCAATCTTATCTTCTGTATCTGAAATTCTGTCTTCACATTGGCTCATTCTGCTCCATAGACTTTCAATGGAGTTTTTAATCTCCTGGAAATCTGTTTGCATCTGTTTTATGGATTCCATTTGTTTCCTATGTTGTGATTCCATCGTGTTCCTCATCTCCTCTATTTTTTTTTTATCTGTATCCTCTCCAGATTTATTAATTATGTCCTGCACTATGGGCACAATCTGTGCAGTTATCTGAGAAATTATTTCTGATTTCATTTTTTCCAGATCCTCTTTTGTTGCCCATTCTGGGAGACCTGGTGGTTGAGTATCAGATTGTTCATCTCATTTCCCTTTATGGTTGCTTTCAGTGATCCAGAAGTCTGTTTTTGAGATTTGTTTATGTGTCTCTGAGAATCAATTTTTAAACAGAGTGCAACACTTAGTCATTGTTTTTATTTTACTAGCATTTTTGTCATTTATAGCCAAGACAGGAGAAATAATTGGATCTGGACAAACAGTCCAGATTATAGTACACACTGAGTGTTAAAAGTTAGGAAAATACTTGCTTGGAAACTTTCTCATGTTTTTAGTGGAAAAGAAAATATAATATTTAAGAGTAAAGGATACATAATGTTAATAAAGAAATATTACACAGATTTTTTAGATAAAACACAATCCTTGCTGTCATAAAAAGTGTGTTATTACAGTGATTTTCAATGAGTGGTCCTTAGATTACATGGGAACTTATTCAAAATGCAAATTTTAGGGCTGCAACCCTGATCTACTGAATCAGATATTGGGTGAGAGTTCTCTTTATGATTTTTAGGCATACTTAAATTTGAGAATCACTCTGTTAAGGTGAGCAAAGTAAACTCTATTTGGGCTGATTTGTGACAAATAGGGACCATTATTCTTGAGCTAGGCATTAAAAATGAATTGTAAGTTCTTAAGATCTATTTTATGATATGGCGATATATTTAATAAAAATCTATAACACACTGGAGAGTTGAGAAGACTGCATTTTTTGTATTTTTTAACAGTAGCAGAGTTTTCTTAAAACTAGAAAAAGAAACAGGCTTTGCAGAGAAAGTTTGGGCCAAAATAAAACTAGGAAAATTGGTACACCCTACAGCATAAGGGTGGGCCACTATGCAAGAGAGAATACAGTGGCAAAACTCAATGTGGACTGTCTTTTTGTATCACTTGCTCCTTAGGCTGACATCAGGTCTAGGCCACTCTATTGATAACCTGCTCAAGTTCGTGCAAGAAGTCCACATGCAGGGCTTTGTGGAATGTTCTGCATATGTGTCCTGGGATTTTGTAATTAATAGGTAATGCCTCCTTCCCCAGCCAGGTTTGCCATGCCTTAATCTCCTGTCTCCTGTCTCAGAGACACATATCCCCATAATTCTTCATGGAGTTCTGAGGGAGTGGAGGTCTTCACCTTCATATATCTAATTCCTGCCACAAGGGGCTGTAGGCCTGACCCCCTGTGGACTATGTGTTCTCCAACTGCCTTGGGATGTCGTGTCTCACTGACTGAAGTGAAGATAAAAATACCACCTAGAGCAGTACTGGAGTCTTGCTTTCTGAAGAGGAGCCTCAAGTCTTCCAGAGGATCTCAGGAATAGCTTTCTTCTTAGTCTGGTGAAAATTCTAGTAACCATTTTCCATGTAGCATTTTTATAGCTTGTCACTAAAGCCCTTGAGAAAAGACCAAAATGGTTCCTCAGGAACTGAGAATAAAACTAGGATATTAAGGGGCAATAGGGCTGCCATTCTTACCTCCCTATCAACCTTTTGATTTCCCAAAGAGACTTTAGACATACATGTCTCTTTGGGATTCCTTGCAATGAATTACAGTGACCTCTTTGGGGAAGACAGATTATCTCTAAGGCTAAGAGTATACTTTAAATGTTCTTGTCACAAAAATATAAATATATGAAGTGATATTTATATATTAATTAGATTTAATCATTTATTTTAAAAGTCTACAAAGTTTCGATGTATTGAAACTTTATTTGTACATAATAAATATACATGATTTGTTATTTACCATTAAAAAGTCGAGAGTTACAATTCTCTAAAACAGACTTCTTTGGAATACCAATCGTTTTGATATTGCAATGCTATGGGGAAGGTTATTAATTTAGGCATATAGGGTCCTTTCCTGGATAATAATCTGACATTACATATAAAGAGCCTAGTAATTCCACTTTGAACAACTCATTCTAAGGAAAAAGTAATTCAAATGTCCAAAATGTGTGTTTAAGAATGTTTAACAATGCTTTCATTATGGTTTCTAAAAGTAAAAAATAGGCCTCTAATTCAAAGTCCACTAGTTAAATTATGAATATAATTCTGATAGTATTTTAAGTATCCATTAAAATTATTAGATAGAATTTTATGTATCCATTAAAATGATTACTTAGATGGGATTAAAATGGAGTATTATTCATGATAAATAATACTAAATGAATAAAAAGGTACTATATGTATACAAGTCAAATTTGATTAAAATATTTATATATGCATTCATTAGCATATCAATATATAGAGAAAAATGTAAGTCTGGAAAGTTATGTATCAAAATGTTAGCAATAGAAATTCTGATTTTATGTATATGCATGTATGTATAAAACCATAGTACATGAGAATATCAGAATGCAATATACATTTTGTGTAAATAAACTTGTTTTTACTTAGCTCTGTTTTCTAATATGAATCTATATTCATTATGTGAAGAAGTAATGAATGTTGAAAAATAGCATAATTTAATGTTTTAAGCAGACTTCTTAAACAATCTTATAAATGGAGACCAGAAATATTTTTAAAGAGGTATTTATCCAAGAATATTTGTAAGAATTCACTGTTAAGATTAGTGGTCTAAACTCTGGCAATGGTTCATTTCTGAAAATTTGTATTATTATTATTATTACTATTATTTTTATTAGACAATTAGAAAAATATGATTTTCCTCTTAGAAATATCTGGAAAAATAGAAATTGCTCTTTAACAATAGACAAGGATCTTGATTCAACCTTTGTGACAAAATTTCCCCATATATTTAGAAACTGTTTTTTCTGGCCTTGGATTCTTCATAGGAAAAGTAGCTGAGTTGGATGATCTTGACGACCTTTACAAAGCTAATTTCCAAGAATTTAGTATAGGGCTAGGGATTTAGCTCAGTGGTTTTGCAGCCTGCTGCGCAGGCGCAAGGACCCGAGTTCGATCTCTGGTACCAAAAACAAAACAAAAACAAAAACAAAGAATTTATTATGCATCTAGAAGTCAAGGTGTCTTTAGAGAACTTTATGAGGAAATGGGAATTTGCAAAAAATTAAATGAAAGCAAACTCTCTAAAATACTCTTTAAAGGATTCTGATTCTGAAATTTCACAGGGTGCTTATTGGTAAGTCTCTCCCTTAATTTCTTGCATAATGAGACTTTTAGAACAAATTCTGTTAAATATTAAAAGATAATTGAACATTGGTATAATTGGTATAATTGTGACACCTGGTGGTCAAGTGAAACATCACAGCTCTATTTAAATTCCCCAGGCATTTATTCACATCCACACGTTTCTTTTTTTTGTTTTTAGTATGACCTTTTTGCTCTCCCAGATTCGTTCATTTAGTATACAGTGAATAACCTAACAAACTCTTAGTGGGCTATTTATATATTCGAGACACTTAGCTAGACGTTTTATTTAGGAAGAAAACAAGAATTAAGAGAATGAATCTTTGATATGTGAAAGATTGCTATTTAGACCAACAAACTAGACCCCACAAAAAGGCAAGTAACTGCATTCTACTGGATATGTTAAGTGCACTCTCACTAAAGTTAACAATTAAAACTATGTTTACTTTGAGACCAAAGAAGTGACTTGTAGTTTGGATAAAATAGAAAAGGTTTCATGAAGGAAATAAACTTTGCCTTTCTTGGGGACCTCAGTTTCCCCATCTGTGAAATAACAATAATATTTTTTTATTTCATAGGATTGCAGAAAGAGATTTTTGGAGAGACTATATATAAAATATTTACCATAGCACCTGGCCAAAAGTAAGCATTTAGTGAATGCTAATTGCTTTTATAACTAAACTAAAAGTGATCATGTATACAAGTGGTGATTGAAAAATATGGTATGTGTTTAAATTAAAATAATTATTACTGAAAAAGACACATTGCTGTTAATCCCTCTCAAAATATTCTCTCTCACTTGGGACACACTTTTCTCATAACTCTTGCCATTTTTGGAAGCAGTTATGAAAGTCATCTTTCATGAGTGTCTGTACAAGGTGTGATCAAATTATGGTTAGTGCTGTTGTCATCCAACAAAAAGACAAGCTTGTAAAATCATTAAGGTGTCCTTATATACTTCATTTCTTTATTCACTGGATATGGCACCATGTTACTTCTGGCTCTTTCCCAAAGTCAAAATGTACATGAAAGGTAAATATTTTGAATTGATTCAGGACATCCAGGAAGCCATGACAGCTCAACTAAAGATACAAAAGAGGACTCCCAGAATTTTTTCAGAAAATGGCAAGAATGATGTGATAAGTATGTTTGAATCAAGGGGCAGTATTTTGAAGAGAATTAATAGCAATGTATCCTTTACTATAACATATCGTTTTAAGGTAAAAGCCATAGTTTTTGTTACACCTCATATTACCTTTAATTTTATGTGAAGACTAGTTCTGGTTGAAGTTTACATGTTTTCTTTTTTAAAAATTTAAGCTGAAAATATAGAATATAGTATCAATTACATGAATTAGTACTATGGATAAAAAATAACAAATAATAATGTTGGCTCTATTTATACTTTTCCAGACTAACTGACCAATTCAACAATACAGTCAACTCAGTGAAAGAAAATCATTCAAAGTTGCTATTAACCTGAATGACCTGGTTGTTTAACTGCTGCAAACTGTCAGTTGAATAAATATTGTTCATTTGAGAGCTCTGCATAGTCAGTGCAAAGGCATTAAATAAGGCACTGTGTGAGCTATGTATACGTTAACTGTATTTTTATGATTTCAATTGGTTAAGGTTGAGTAGACATTATTTTAGACCCTAGGTTTCATTGTATGTTCACATTTTAAAATTGTTGCAAAATATACATTTATTTTTCACTTGGGTACTAGGTAATTAATGTTAAGATTATCCCATGTCTCCTTTAATTCTATGAAACATGTAGCAAACTAACTCCATTTACAAGCAGTAAAAATTACCAAGTAATATTAAAATCCCATTTGTTGTTTTGTTTCTTCAGTCAGATGTATAAATCACATTTCCTAAAAATTATCAAACAGTTGTTAGCCAAACTTTCATTTTTAAGGATAAAATAAACTTCACTGTAGCATATTTTGGACAAAAGCAATAATATACTGTAATAAAACAAAACCAAGGACAGGCACATTTTCATATTAGCAATGAGTTTAACTTGGGTAAAGAAAATTTGAGAGAGGACATAATTGCTAGCTTCAGGTATTTGAAAAGCTTTCATGTGTAACTGGGAGTATACTTTATCTGGCTTTGATAGGCATAACTACTTTGAAGTGAAAGGAACAGATTTTCACTCACTAGAGGAAGAACTTTCTAAAATTGCCGTCAGGAAGAGTGCAAACATTCACCTTGAAAACTTTTCACTAGTGTTTCTGTGAAAGCTGAATTATACTCCCTTTTTTGCTTTATCTATTACCAGATACCCTCTGATCCTTCACATATTCTGGTAGTTGCCTAAAATTGTTACAAGAATAGTCATAATAAATGTGATTATCTAAAGCTACCATAATACTGTTACTATACAAAAAAAAAAGCTGTAGTTACAGGAGCTTCTGTAAAGCAAGATGAAATTTGCCCTGAAGAAGAGGGACAAAAGTTATCCGAGTTACATTATCTTTCCCAAGTCCCTTTCCTCCATCATCCTGGTGACCTGCCAGCTCTTAATCTCATGTCTCATTTATGAAAGTTCATGGATTTACATCAGCAGTCATCTAATCCTTTACAAAGTAGCAGATGAAAATGGATTACACTTTCTTTCTACTCGGGTTGATGATAGTGAACTCAGCTAAATCTTACTCTTGGAGCATACAGACGGAGGCAACTATATAACTGAAATGTTCAACCTCAAAAGAGTGTTAGAATGTGTACCTGGGAGCTATTTAGCAAAGAGGTCTTGACTATTGGTTAGCTCTAAAAATTTAATTACTTCCTCTTAAGGTGAAAACTTGACTGGGTTTATTACTAAAATACCAATTTTTTGATTCCATAAAGTACTTTCCTCCCTACTGCTATTCCTTTGCAGATTGAGATATTTTCAGTAGACAGAGATAAATCCTTTTAAATTTATAAAAGTTCATAACCTGAATACTTCTATGTTGAAAACAAACATACTTGTACATTCAAACATGAACTGACATGCTTTTGACTTCATTTTTACTCTATTTTCTGCAGAAATCATCACTCTAATGCTTTTCCTAAGGAAGGAACATAAATCCTCAAAATGAGAAGTAACAGTACAAACAGTACAAGAGCAAAGTGCACTGAGCTTCAAATGCCATTTCAATACTCCCTCTATGCAACCACCTACATCATCATATTCATCCCTGGTCTTCTAGCCAACAGTGCAGCCTTGTGGGTTCTATGCCGCTTCATTGGCAAGAAAAACAAAGCCATCATTTTCATGATCAACCTGTCTGTAGCTGACCTTGCTCATGTGCTGTCCTTACCCCTTCGGATTTACTATTATGTCAATCACCACTGGCCTTTCCAGAGAACCCTTTGCCTATTGTGCTTTTACCTGAAATATCTCAACATGTATGCCAGCATTTGCTTCCTGACGTGCATCAGCCTTCAGAGGTGCTTCTTTCTTTTCAAGCCATTCAGAGCCAGAAACTGGAAGCGTAGGTATGATGTAGGCATCAGTGCTGCCATCTGGGTCATCGTGGGTACTGCCTGTTTGCCACTTCCCATCCTGAGAAGTACTGGCTTAGCTAACAACAGTGAATCCTGCTTTGCTGATTTAGGGCTTCACAATGTTAGCATAGCTTCCTCGATCGGCATGGTAACTGCAGCGGAACTTGGAGGGTTTATATTGCCAGTTGTAATTATTACCTGTTGCACATGGAAAACAAGAAAATCTTTACAAGAAGTTCAAGTGCCCCTTCAGAATACTAAAGAAAGGAAAAAGGCTTTGAGGATGGTCCTGACGTGTGCAGTGGTGTTCATTTTATGTTTTACCCCTTACCATCTCAACTTCCCATTCTTTATGATGGTGAAGCAACAGGTGTTCTCAAATTGTTCCTTTATTAAGAGCACTCTATGTTTCCACATCATTTCACTGTGTCTTGCAAATCTGAATTGCTGTCTTGACCCAATTGTGTATTATTTTATGACCTCAGAATTTCGTAATCAATTTTCCCAACATGGCAACTTGGTTATTCAGTCATGTGTGAGATGTAAGGATGGTGCTCTGGAAATTCAGCAAAGAAAAGAGGACCTTCAAACTATCTCTCTCGAATGTTTGGATGATTTCAAGACAATGTAATCAAACAATTAGAATAGCTTTTATTCTTTTAATAGTTGGCCTATGTCATTTTGAAGATTTTTTCTAAAAATAATGTCATCTTAAAGAAACATGGCTTCTTTTCCTACATCTTCAAAATGATTCTTCTGAAAAAATTATGACTATATCAACTTGTCTAAATGGAAACATATTGTTCAATGGATTATGTGAGAAGGTATTTTTTTACATAAAGTGTTGAACAATGGACTGAATTGCACCCTGTTCCTCAGTAATTTGGTCTAATGTTTTCACCTTCTCTTGAAAGAAATAAAAAGTAAAGCGAAAACAGTCATGAATTTCAAACATTGAAAAATATACATCAGAACTATATGACTTTAACTTTATTTAGAAAATATACACTACTTGAGCAACAGAGATTAAAAATGAAAGGCTTTTGAGTTTCAGGGCTTATTTTTGATGTGACATGTGTTTTTATATACTTGTATTAATTTAGGATATATTATGTTATATTTGTTTATTAAAATCAACTGTGTCATTGCCTAAATTGATTGCTTCATATACAACCAGAGTCACAACTTTGCTTGGTATGTTTATATTGATGCGTTAATCATGTACATGCATATAGCTCGCCAGTTTCTAAAGTCTAGTACGACCTCAATTTTCAGCAGTATATAATCCTACCATAAGTGCAGAATGAAAAATTTACTTTAAAAATCTTCATGGTAAATTCATTTTGTAACACAAATTCTCCCCACTGGAAAATTTGAATTTTCGTATATTGGGTTTTATTAAAATGGCATCTTAAAATCAGTTGTTTTATGAAATTATAGTTGTTTTGTTGTCTTTGTATGACTGTAAATACACAGAGTTTTATTTGTGTGAATTTTTTGTAATACAGCTTGCTTATCAAAACAAAAGCAGATAATATTCACCATGAGGTGGGGAGAAGGACAAGGCAAAATCTAGGTTATCTAAAAATCTTCTAGAGGTCTGTATTTTCAAAACCTGTACTGATATTCTGCAGAAATGATCATTTAGCTCTTTAAATACCCAAACATTTAAAAGATCATGTTATGTATGAATATTTCTAAAATATAATTTTTTCTTAACCCCTTAAGCAATTTGTGTTAACCAAAGTAGCATGCTATATGAAAGGAGCTCTAAGTCAGATTCAGAAAATCAGGATCCTAGTTTCAGAACTGTCACTGGTAAGCTATGTGACCTTGGGAAAATTATTTCTCTCTAGAGTTTAATTTTATTGTCTGCACATAAAAGGGCTAAACAAGATGAGATAAATATGAGACATTTTCAGAGAATGTTTCCTGAGCATTAAAGCACTTATTATTTTTTTACTACCTTTTAAATTTAATTTTATTGGTACATTTAAGGTATATAATATAATGACATTCATCATTGGAAATTTGCAACTTCACATAATATATCTTGGTTCTTATGTTTTCCCCATTCCCCTGCCCTCCCTTCAACCCCTCCACCCCTCCCTATCTAAAAAGACTTTGTTTCCATTTTTTCTTTTTCTCATATTAATTCCATTCCTTTCTTTCTTTTCTCCTACCCTTCTCAATTCCCCTTCCCCCTTGCACCTTTTCTTCCTATTTCACATTATCTATTATACCTTTTAGTCCTTATTTACACTTTCAGTTTCTCACACTAGAGAAACTTTTCAGTATTTACACACGTGACCTATTTATTTCACTTAAGAATATCACCTCTCAGACAAAGAAGTAAAAACAGCAAATAAATACATGAAAAAATGTTCAACATCACTGGTCATTCAAGAGATGCAGATGAAAACAACACTGAGATTCCACCTCACCCCACAAAGAATGGCTGCTATCAAGAAATCAATCAATAACAAATGCTGGCGGGGCTGTGGAGAGAAAGGAACCCTTCTCCATTGTTGGTGGGAGAGCAGACTGGTGCAAGCACTGTGGAAATCCGTATGGAGACACCTCAAAGAACTAGAACTAGAGGTCCCATTTGACCCAGCTATTCTCCTACTGGGTATCTTCCCCAAAGAATTAAAAGAGTCATACCACAGAGATATATGTGCACCTATGTTTATAGCGGCACAGTTTGTAATAGCTAAGGTTTGGAAACAGCCCAAGTGCCCGTCAACTGGAAACTGGATAAAGAAGATGTGGTTTTTTAATAAAATGGAGTACTACTCAGTCATAAAGAATGAGAAACTAGAGTCATTTATAGCTAAATGGATGCATATTGAGGCCATAATCTTAAGTGAAATAAATAGGACATACATGTGTAAATACCAAATAGTATCTGTAGTGTGAGAAACTGAAAGTGTAAATAAGGATAAAAATTATTAAAATGAATAACTGATAATTTGAAATAGGAAAAGGTCCAAAGGTGGAGGGGTGTCGGGAGAGGAAGAGGAAAGGGAAGAAAGGAAAGGAAAAATTATGTGAAAGAAAAAATAATGGAAACAAAGTCTATGTAAATAGGGAAAGGTGGTGGGGGTGAAGGGCACACAGGTAATGGGGAAAAAAAAAGAACTAAGATACATCATGTTCAGGTACAAACACACAATGATAAATGTAAATGTATTGTATACCTAAAATGTATCAATTAATATATAAATAAAAAAAGAGTATCACCTCAATGTGCATCCATTTAGCTATAAATTTCTCTAGTTTCTCATTCTTTATGGCTGAGTAATGCTCCATTTTATAAAAAAAAAACCCACTCTTTCCCCTTTCCCTCCCACTTCCTTTATCCAGTCTCCAGTTGATGGCCATTTGGGCCATTTCCAAGTGTTAGCTTTTACAAACTGTACCGTTATGGACATGGGTGCACATATATCACTGTGGTATGATTCTTTTAATTCTTTGGGGAAGATATCCAGCAGGGTAATAGCTGGGTCAAGTGGGAGTTCCAATCCTAGTTCTTTGAGGTATCTCCATAATGATTTCCACAGTGGTTGCACCAGTCTACACTCCCACCAGCAGTGGAGTAGTGTACCTCTTTCCCCACAGCCCTGCTAGCATTTGTTATTGGTTGATTTCATGATGGCAGCCATTCTTTCTGGGATGAGGTGGGATCTCAGTGTTGTTTTCATTTGCGTCTCTCCAATGACCAGTGATGTAGAACATTTTTTGATATGTTTATTTGCTATATCTACTTCTTTGAGAAATGTCTGTTCATTTCAGATGCCCATTTTTGCATTGGGTCTTTCAATTTGGGAGGTCTGAGTTTTTCTGTTCTCTGTATATTCTAGATAGTAGACCTTTGTCTGAGGGACAGCTGGTGAAAATTTATTCCAACATTGGGAGTTGTCTCTTCACACTGTTGGTGGTTTCTCTTCCTGTGCAGAAGCTTGTTAGTAAGAAGAGATCCCACTTGTTGATTGTGCTCTTTCACGGGCAACTGAGGTTTTTTACATAAAATATTTTCCTACATCAATGTCTTCAAGAGTTCTACCCAGCCAGTTCAGAGTTTCTGTTTTAATATTTAGATCTTTAATCCATTTCAATTTTAGTTTAGTGTGTGGTGAGAGATATAGGTCTAGTTTTAATCTCTGACAAGTTGAAACCCAGTGTTTGCAGCACCATTTATTAAAGAGGCTATCTTTCCTCCAATGAGAGTGTTGGGCTCCTTTGTTGAAGATGAGGTGGTTGAAGTGTGTCTGGAGTTGTTTCTGCATCTTGTAATCTGTTCCACTGGTCCTCAGGTCTCTTTCATTGCCAGTACCATGTTGTTTTTAATCACAATAGCTTTGTAGTATAGTTTCAAGTTGGAAATTGTGATACCCCCTACCTTGTCTTTATTGCCTAGAATTGCTTTTGCTATCCCTAGGTCTCTTCTGGTGCCAAATGAATTTTTGGATTGTTTCTCCAGGTCTATGAAGTATGCTGCTGGGATTTCAATTGGGATTGCATTGAATCTATATAGCAGTTTTGGAAGTATGGTCATTTTCACTATGTTGATTTTTCCTACTCAGGAGTAAAGGATGTCTTTCTATTTTCTAATATCATTGCTAATCTCTTTTTTCAGAGTGCTATAGTTTTCAGAGTAGAGGCCTTTGATTTCTTTTGTTAGGTAAATTCCTAGGTATTTCAATTTTTTGGATGATTTTGTGAAAGTATTTGATTGCCCTATTTCTGTCTCAGTGAGTCTGTTGTTTGTGTAGAGGAAAGCTATTGATTTTTTTGTGTTGACCTTTGAACCAGCTACTTTATTTATTTTGGTTACTAAGTCTAGAAGACTTTTGATGGTGTTCTTAGGGTCTTCTATATAGATTATCATGTCATCTGTAAATAATGACAATTTGACTTCTTCATTTCCTATCTTTATTCCTTTTCTTTCTTTCTCTTGTCTAATTGCTGTGGCTAATGTTTCCAAAACTATATTGAACAGGAGTGGTGATAGTGGACATCCTTGTCTTGTTCCTGATTTTAGTGTGAAGGATTTCAATTTTTGACCATTTGGTATGATATTGGCTGTTGGAGTTTCATAGATCACTTTTATCAGATTGATGTAGAGAATGTCTATTCCAATTTTTTGTAGGGTTTTTATCATAAATGTGCATTGAAATTTATCAAATGCTTTTTATGCATCTATTGAGAAGATCATATGGTTTTTGTCCTTGGCTGTATTGATATAGTATATTGTTTATTGATTTGCATATGTTGAACCATCCCTGCATCCCTGGGATGAATCCCACTTGGTCAGGGTGTATGATCTTCTTGATGATCTTCTACATTCTCTTTGCCAGTATCTTAGTAAGAATTTTTGCATCTATGTTCATTAGTGAGATTGGCCTATTGTTCTCTTTTTCATTTGGGTCTTTCTCTGCTTTGGGGATCAAGGTGATGCTTGCTTCCAGGAATAAATTTGGGAGTATTCCTTCCCTTTCACTTTCATTGAAGAGTTCAAACAGTAGTGGTAGTAGTTCCTCTCTAAATGTCTTGTAGAATTCAGCAGTGAAGCCATCAGGACCTGGGCTTTTCTTAGTTGGTAAGTTTTTAATTATGTTTTCAATTTCATTGATTGATATTGTGTTGTTTAGAAGTTTTAGGTCATCTTCATTCAACATTGGTATTTCATACATATCTAGGAATCCATCCATTTCTTCTGTGTTTTCCATCTTATTGGTGTATAGGTTCTCATAGTAGGTATTGATGATCCTCTGGATTTCTGGTGGGTCTGTTGTAATTTCACCCTTTTCATTCCTAATTGCTTGGATTTGGGCCTTTTCTTTCCTTTTTCTGATAAGGTTGGCTAAAGGTTTATCAATTTTGTTGATTCTTTTGAAGAACCAACTCTTGGTTTCATTGATTTTTTTGTATTGTTTACTTAGTCTCCATTGCATTAATTTCTGCCCTGATCTTTATAATGTCCTCCCTTTTATGAGTTTTGGGTTTGCTCTGCTCTTCTTTTTCTAGAAGCTTGAGGTTCAGCATCAGGCTGTGCAATTGAGCTTGCTATGTTTTCCTTATGTGAATATTCACTGCTATGAATTTCCTCAATAAGAGTGCTTTCATTGTGTTGCATAGATTCTGATATGTTTTATTGTCATGGTCCTTTAATTGTAGGAATGGACTGATTTCGTCTTTAATTTCCTCTGTGACCCATTGATTATTCAGAAATGTGTTGTTCAATTTTCATGTGTTTATGAAATTCTTTAGGTTTCTTTTGCTATTGATCTCCAATTTATCACACTATAGTCTAATAATATACAGGGGATAACTTCAATTCCTTTGCACTTATGTAATCTTGTTCTATGGTTGATTATTTGGTTTATTTTAGAGAATGACCCATGTTCAGATGAAAAGAATGTGTATTCTGATTTTGTGGGGTGGAACACTATGTAAACATGTTAAGTTTATATGTTCAAGAGTTTGATTGAGTTCCAGTATTTCATTGTTTATTTTTTGACTAGTTTTTCTATTTGTGACAGTGAGGTACTGAGTCCCTCACTACTATTGTATTAGTGCTTATATGATTTTTCATGTTCATTAGTATTTGTTTTAGATAGTTGGGCACACTAGTGTTTGGTGCATATACATTATTAATTGTCATCTCTTCCTGTTGTATTGTTCCCTTTACAAGGATGTAGTGTCCTTCTTTGTCCCTCTTAATGAGTGTTGGTTTGAAATCCACTTGATCTGCAAAGAGGATAGCTACTCCTGCATTTGTTTTCATTCCTGTCATATGGAGTATTGTTTTCCACCCTTTTTATTTCAGTCTATGAATTTCTTTTTGAATTAAGTGTGTTTCTTGTATGCAGCATATTGTTGGATCTTGCTTCTTGACCCATTCTGCCAGTCTATTTCTTTTGATTG
>NW_004624836.1:1933972-1954774 GCF_000247695.1 Heterocephalus glaber | reverse complement strand
ATTGAGACCATTAACATTGATGGTTATAACTGATATGTATTGACTTATCCTTGTCATGAGTTTTTCTTTTTGTTGGATTCTCCCTCTTTGCTTTTATTTTCTTGTCGTGTCTGATGGATTCATTCTGCTGGGCTTCCTGGGGTTGTGATCCTCATATTCTTTTCCTAGGATATTGTCTAAAATTTTTTGGAGTGCTGGTTTGGTGCTCATGAAGTTCCTAAGGTGCTCTTTGTTGTGAAAGTATCTTATTTCTCCATCAATTTTGAAAGATGGCTTTCCAGGGTACATCAATCTGGGTTGGAAGTTCTTTTCCTTTAGGGCTTGATATATGTCACTCCACCCTCTTCTTGCCTTATGTGTTTGTATTGAGAAATCTGCTGTGATTCTAATGGGCTTTTCTTTATTTGTGATTTGTTTCTTTTCTCTAACTACTTGTAGAATTTTGTTCTTCTGTTGGGTTTCTGGAATTTTAACTATTATATGCCCAGGTGTATATATATATTTTTTATCATGGCTATTTGGAGTCCTATATGCCTCACTTATCTGTATGTCAAGTTCTTTTCCCCTATTTAGGAAATCTTCTGCCATTGCTTCTGTGAACAGTTTTTAAGTTATTTGCACTCTCTCCTGTTTCTTCATTGACTCCAATCAGTCTTATGTTATTCTTTGCATCGTGTAACAGCTGCTGGATTGATTTCTCATGGTCCCATACTATTTTAAAGAAATTTTTCTTTTCCAGCTCACTAATTGCAATCCTATCTTCTGTATCTGAAATTCTATCCTCGCATTGGCTCATTCTGCTCCATAGACTTTCAATGGAGTTTTTAATCTCCTAAATATCTATTTGCATCTGTTTTATGGATTTCATTTGTTTCTCATGTTGTGATTCCCATCATGTTCCTCAGCTCTTCTATTTTCTAAATCACTTTTAAATTTTTGTTGCTTGTAGTGTTATTACTGTCGTTACTTAAGAAAGACTAATATTTTACTCTTCAGGATCACTGAGGATCATTAGTACAAAATCAGTTATTGTACTCAACACATAATTTCTCTTGGACCTTTGGAAATAGTAGCATTTTTTGTACCTATACTAAAATGGACTCATGAATATTTAATATTTTTATTATGTCGTAATACTTTCATTAGTACTGATGCCTTTCTAAGTTTTTAAGCTGTCATCTCTCCCTTCTTGGTCCTTCATAAGCACTCCCTATCATTTTCATTACTTTTTTCTACTATTGTGTCTTCAGAAACACATTAATCAAGTTAGTTAGAACAGAATTTTAACTTCACAAAAATGAGTAAAACCTGTTTGTTTATTTTATTTTGTTTTAATAGCACGTTATTTTAATAGTGTTGAGAAGGGAAAATCTCCTGTGGAACAAAGTGTACAGGTTTTAGTTTATGGACATTATGAAATCTCTTTTGGCAATTCAAAGCTATTTTACTTCCTTCCTGGATCTGTCTTCTGTGTTTCAATAGGTGAGGTTGTTAAATATTTGAGCTCTGGTTCGCTGAGTTATGATTAGCTGTTTCTGACACCGAGAACTTTTTAGAATGTAAATATTGCCATGTGTATGAATAAATATGCAAAGTAATCACTTGTTTCATCAAGAAACAATATATTCAAAGCTATTTTAATGCTTTTAGTGCATTTATTTTCTATTTAGCATAATGCTCTTAAGAAAACATGTGCACATTCTGGCCACAGCTTTTTCCTTACTCCAACTTTGTAAAAATTGCCTTATGCATTTGAAGTTGAATTTGAGAAACATTAATCCATTTTTGGAAATTGGCCTATTGTTATCATGAATAATGAATTTTTTTTAATTTCTACTGGAGGAAGGAAGAGGATAAATAGAACTGTATTTCAATTTGTTCTCCATTGTGTATACACACACCCACATACATACATATACATACATACACCAAAATTACCCCCCCAACAAAAATCCAAGAATCAAAACCCCAAACACCCTCAAACTGTACCAATACTTCATATTTTGACCAAAAGAATAGATCCTGGTAGGAAGTGCAAAATGCAAAATCAAATGACCGAAAAATGCTGAACAAACAGCATTATTAATATACAAAATATTTATATTACTGAACTAGTAACAGATGATGTTCTCTGTGTCGGTAACACTTTGGAACCACATAGCTGATTTGTTAAATCTAGTCCATGCCATCTTCCAAACACCAGAAAAGATTTTAGTTAGCTTCATTCTTTGACGCTTCATCAAAATTTTCTACAAGATCCGGAACATCATGATCTTCTTCATCAATGTCCTCTGGTTTTGGTGCTTTGCTATCCAACACTTGTCGTGGGAACTGTTCAGCTAATTTTCTAAGACTTGTTAAGCTGTCAGCACCAAGCTGACTTAATATTCCAGGAAGCATTTCTGTGATTGGTTTGGCTTCTGCATGACCAGTAATTGCAAAGGTGTTAGCAGAGAGGGAAGCCTGGACTTTGGGATTGTTGAAATGAATAACTTTCCCATCATCTTTAATCATGTTCACCTCTTCAATACCAACCATATTATTTACTGCCAGCTTTTTCAGAGAACTCTGAAGCTTTTTGTCATCAGCTGTAGCTGTTCTGTGTACCACCTTCTTCTTTCTGCAAGCTGTACCTTGTCTCTTTGGTAAACTTCCCTTTCATTCTATTTTCCACACTGTCAGCAGTTACTGTTCTAAAATGGCTCTCATTTCCTTCGTAAAATTCTTCAATAGTTGCTCTCTGCCTTGCCCCCTATCCGGACCTGAGCCTGAAGTTTGGCTAACTTTTCTTGATTCATGCTGTTGGTAAATGTGAAGCAGGGAGGGTCCTCCAACACCAGCACGTGGCAAGAGCAAGTTGGCTACCTCGGCCGAGACAGAGCAAGACGGCGGCGGCAGTGGCGGCGGCGGGTGCGAGGCCCACATCTAATGAATATTGTTCATTAAGTGTGGAGAAGTACAAAAACAAACTGACTTACTAACTTTTTTGAAGTTACTGGAATTCTCCTGAAATCTCCAATTCACTCTTATTTTTAATGGAGGGGCTATGTGCACTCAACTTGATCAAGCATTTCTGGGGCTAGAAAATAACCAATCCAGTCTCTCTACTCCTTATTCCCCAAAACACTGGTGAGAAGAAATTTTAAGAAGGTATGGCTTGGTCTACAGCTGTGACTGATTGTTACTAATTAGAATTGTGTTCTAATAATTTCATTTCAACAATTTCTTATCTGTATAATACTAACCAAGACACTTCATCACTTAAGCTGATGTCTCATCTGCAATGTGGTGATGATGTCTAGCATTTATGCTTCACATGACTCTTGTTAAAATGTAATAAGATGTAAATAGGAATTACTTTTAAACTATGATTTAAACACAAGGACATAGGCAGAGGTAGTTTTAAGAAAGAAATTGGGGAAGGGAGTTAGAAGTGTCCTCCTCAACAACTCGTAAAAATGAGGAGCCTATTAAAGATTTTAAGCAACCTATTAAAACCATAGAAATATGAAGTCTTCTAGTGGTGCTCACATTCAAGAAAAAAACTGGCAAAGCCTAGTGGAGGGAAACAGAAAGAACCATTTATCGATACCCCTACAATATGTTACTTAGATCTTCTCAAAGGAGAAGAGAGAGTTATGATTACAGTCAAAGAGTTCTAAAGAAACTAAAAATCAGAGATTGACCATAGTTTTATTGAAACAAAAAAATCCAATAGGGCATAGTAATTGTCCTCTGTGAATATATTATGTAAAGGAAAAGCAAAGTCTCCAGTTCATTGTGAAGGAATGGATTTAAGACCAATCTAGAAGATCTTACTATAGCAAATTGGAGAGCTAAGGGCAGGAATAGGTTACTTACCAGTATTATTTACCTATCTTAGATATGCTAACAGTCCTCTAAAGGTTCAAATTACTTTATTCAACATAATTCCTAAAATTCCTGGTCTGGTTAAACATACTGTAAAATCAAATAGGCATAAATACAAAATATGCAAACACTCAAAAGTCTCTTTTAAAATCACTGAACAAAGTCTCTTTAAAAATCACTGAACTTTTAAAAATCAATGCACACTTTTGGCTTTGAGAATACTGTTTTCTTGTCATGCATGTCTTTACCCTTCTTCTCAGACTCACAAATCTATTAAGATTTGCCTTGAATTGTGCTTTGCTGTAAAACAATCTTATTTCCCTATACAGTAAATTCCTTGAAGGTATCCACCATTTCTTTTAGTGTACAACATACTGAATTTGAACCTAATTTCTTATAGGAAAGCTTTTGGTAGTTAGTCTCTATCACTAGACTAAAGTCTGCATATTTCTCTAAGGAAGACTATATTCTGGAAATAAATTGGAGAGTCTCTTAATAGGGGCTGAAACTATAATTAAGCTAGCTTCCTTAGCATCATGCAAATAGGGTGATCAATAAATGCCTTTTTATTGTTTTTTAAAAAAAATATGGAGTGGCTGATTAGATAGCCAAAATATTAGCCCCTATGGAGTTGACTTCAAGAAGTATCATTTGGTTTAGGCACTCATTTCCTCTGTCTTTACTTATCATGACAATAATTAGGAAAAAAATAGGAGCTAACCTCCTGAAAAATGATTATTACAATTAATATCTGCAATTAGAGTTATTATTTCTTTGCAGATTATTTGAATTTATTGAAAGCAAGTAAGGCAAAGTCTGACTAGCTCTCAGTTTACTATGTAACTATATTATGTTAGTCTCTGAGTTTTGTAGTTCTATAAAATGTAAGTTGTGCCATGAAAATAATTCTGTAATTGTGCTTAATTTTTGCTTTGATATTACGGTTATTCTCACTACAAAGATAATTTATGTCTTCTTTACTCAGTAGGGAAGTGTGGGTATGAAGGCATGGGTGAAGAATAAAAACAATATCTCATAAGATCCACTACCTTTTCCTTTTTCATCATGTTCCCAAAACTTTCTTTTATTTCTAATGAATCCAATAAAGTATTGACAAAATCAGATCTATGTATATCCCATACAAGTTGTTTATAGCACCACCATTTTTCTGTTTGCTCTTGTTTACCAGAAACTTACCGTTTTTGCATTCACTCCAGCAGCAGGTCTAGTTTGCCCCTCTGAGGTCGCACTATTACTTCTGGACCATTTGTCCCTTTGGCTTGTGGTATCTTCCTGGTTACACTCTCATTGGATTTAATTGGCTTTGTCTTACTTGTGGCTCAACAAGAATGTTATTGTCCTGATCATATTCTAAGCTTTAATATTTGTGAAACTGTGTTAATAGAGGAGTAATTATGAGGAGGGGATAAAGTCACAAAAGGACCACATATAGCTTAGCACCAGGACAGAAGTGCACATAAAAGAAGAACTTAAAATTTGTTACTGCTTTGATGTGGCAGCTTATAGACTTGCTGCATATGAACTTCAAATTTTGCTTAGCATCACCTTCTATTTCCCTACCTCAGCACAATTCCTTTTGCATCAGAGGAGTACAGCAGGAAAACGCAGAGTTCTTGATCTGGCATTTAGTCTAATCCCAGCCTACTTTACCCAGTCGTACCTCCATTCATATATCTACTCCAAAGAATTGGATTTTTTTCAGTGTCTTTTCAGTGCCCTTTGGGCTTTTCCATCTAGGTACATTCTAAGTCTGTTTTCCAGAATATACCTTCTACTCTTCTGCTTTTAGTCCCAGCATCTCTTATTTTAGGCTCCACTTGACATGAATGTATTCATATTTCCATTACTTTCGAAGATAACTTTTTTCTTTATGTTTCTGTAAAACCAA
Source organism: Heterocephalus glaber (assembly GCF_000247695.1). Next base: position 1,948,995 of record NW_004624836.1, on the reverse strand, counting down.
TTGATTTGGCCACAACTATCAAACTTAGCTTGCCTGGCTTATAATCTAGGAAAGATTTTTAGAAATTGCCTTTACAAAATAAAAGGGTGAAAGACAGAAATTTAATTTGAAAGTGTTAGGAAGTAATAGGGACTTCCTTAGAAGATTTGACTTGATTCTGCATTTTCCATATCAAGAAAATGCTCTTTGTCCGCATTATAAGATTAGAGAGCAGAGCCTGATGGAGATGGCAAAAGCTATTACTCTCCCACAGCATTTCTTCAAGTCACCATTGTCAAATCCCTTATTTAAGGAGAAAGAGCAGAGAAAAACAAAGCACTGACAGAGTCATGTAGTAAATGATACCATGCTAGAATATGGATTTAGACCCACATATCCTGTCTGATTCCTGGTCTTCTTCTGTTTCCATTACCTTATGCTACCTTTCAAGTTATTTATTACATTAAATAACTCATTTAATCACATAAGCCACCTCATCAGGTATTTATATTTTTACCTTTCTTTTTAAATTTTTATTAGTACATGTTTGCAGTACATAATGTTTACATTTCCTTGTGGGTAGTTGTTATTCATTTAACTTTATGCACATGATGTTTTTATTTTAATACCTAAAGTCTGAGTTGAGTAAAGATAAGGCCTAGAGGCAGTCATATTTATCCCTATTTGACACAGTACAGTTTAGCATAGAACTTGGCCACTAGGTAAACCATCTATAGTTTCTGATGGGTACATTTATTTTGTAGGCCTCCAAATAGTTAATGTATTTGCTTCATAATTATTTATTTCCTATTAATTAAAATACAAACAAATAAGCACCCATGCAGTAACATGGAATGATAACCATTATATATATCCATACCAGCATTAGCAAGCAGATGGTGTCAATTCTCCTTTGCAACCTTGAGAAAATCAGTCACTCTCTGTGCTTGGTTTTCTCGTTTTTCCTTTTCTATTCTAACATTACAATCAGGCTAATGTCTCAGACTTTTATTGCTTACTTCAAATCTCATTAGTGCTAGAATACTCCACGCGAGCAAGATAGGGCATAGTAATTACTATTTTAACAACGCACAGTCCCCAACATTCACATTAGATCAGTTTTAGCTTTTGAAAAACAAAATGGTGAATTGAACTTCATTACATCAAATAGATCAGTTTCAGCTTATCTCTGTTACTTTGTGTTCTGACAGTAAGGTATTATTTATTTTTCCCCTTTATTAATAATGCAGTCCTGAAGGAAGTTACAGGGATTAAATTGGGCAGCCATGGCCCTAAATGTCAGCTCCTCCATTACCTATTTGACTTTGGATAAATTACTTTATTTTTCAAATATTTCATTTCTCTACTGTGAATTAAAGCTAAAAGTTTTAAATTTGAAGGTTTTTCATGAAAATGAAGAGAAAACATACATGAAAAGTCTTACTATATCATATAGCACCTATTATATATATAAAACATCTTGATGGAAAGCTATGTCATGTGTAATTTGTATTACTAAGGAGTATGCTTGTCATTATATCCTTTTTATATGATTCTAACACTGCATTTCATACATCTGTAGATAAACTTAAAGGTTGGGATATGAGAATGGTGGTAGAGTATGGCATAAATGCCTCCTATTGAGGCCCTCCTCCCCATAAGGGTTACAAATTCAGGTTTAAAATGTACATGAGAAAAATGAGAAATAATGAAAATTGGTACCTATCAGAAGAAGTGGCTCAAAATGGAGTAGAGTCATGAGAGAAAACTGTAAGTATTCAAAAGAATCATTTATATGAGTTGGCTCCCAGAACATGTAGGCTCCATGCATAAAAATAGAATTATCAATATCTCATAACAGATGTTGACTTATGGACATATTTAATCTTGATCATATATATATATATATATGTATATATATGAAGCCTCAGTAAGACAACCATTTCCACAGAAATTGTAACTTACACTCTTCTAAATCTCTGAACCCTACTACCAGAAAAGTTGCAGATATATACACATCTTGTTTTGACTCAGTATACAATAAAAATTTGACTTGACCATGGATAGAAAGGTGGCACATGGAGGAGAAAGCATGAAGAAAGGAAGAAAGAAAAGGGAAGGGAAGAGAAGAGAAAGGAAAAGTTATCTGAGAAGGTACACAATAAAGTAGTAGAAACCCGTTACCAGAGATCCTTACAATATGGCTTCTTGGCCTTTTGGCTAAGATCAAGTGCAGAGATAATTATAAAATAAGCTTGAGCCCAAACTAATCTTGATCCAGATGTGATCTTAAATTGTTTTAATTCTTCCATGACTAGGTTATGTCCTATGTCTGTATCCTCTGTAGCTTTGACTCTATTGCTACTATACATGTGCTAGTAGCCAAATTTGCTGATAGGAGAGAGATTGCTACTACTATAGAAAAAAACCACTGGTTTGGGAATTAGGAGAATCAAATTCTATTCTAGATTCTTTTGCTCATTTGCTGGGATGTGACACAAATCATTAGCCCTTTGTCAACCTCAATTTCTTTTATTTTAAATGAGATTGGACTTCATTGTCTCTGAATTCCTTTCTAGTTTAGCCATTAAGTATTTCTAAAAATTAATAACAGACTTTCTAAGCAAACTCCAGGAACACTGATTCAAGTATGTGTCAGATAGGGGAACAGCAGGGCACAAAGTCTCTGGGGTAGAGAGTGAAAGCTACAGAAGGGTGAGATTTCTAAGAGGTGAAGCTGAAAGACCACATTTTATTTCTACTGTCTCTGCAGCCAACTCCCCTCATTCATCCTCTCTTCATGTGGACCAACATAGACAATGATAATAGTATTTTTGCCAGGGAGGACCAAATAGGGAATAGATCCAAGTCCATTGAAAGTTAGAAGTAGGAAATGTGTTCCTTTTCCCATTTGTCTTTCCAGAAGGTTCTATTGGAAATGTCTGCAAAACATTAATGAAAAAGGTGTGTTGCAAATCAATTTGCACATTATAATCTCATTTTTATTTAATAAGTAATGAAAAGAAAATGCACCACCATCATAAAAATGGTTACCTAAAACAAAAACAAAATTTCCTGTATTTTTATAGTCCCCCCTTTTTATTTTACCATATACCCATTATGGAATCATTATTCCTTTATCCCTTAAAACCCATTCTTCATGGAGACCCTATATTTTATTTTTCTAAAACTATGAATTAGGTCATGTAAATCTTATCTTTAGAAGTAGCTAGTGGATTCTTACACACTCATAATACAGATCAAATTTTTTTTTTAAAAATTTAATTTTTAATTGACACATAACATTTGTACATACTTATTATGTATATTGTGATGTTTTGACTTTCATATATTAAGTAATAATCAACCAAGGGTAATTAGCAAATCCATCCACTTAAGCATTTATCATTTCCTTGTAGTGAGAGCATTCAAAACCCTCTCTTCTATTTCTAGATATGCAACTCATTATTGTTAACTATATCCACACTCCTATGCCATAGAACCCCAGAACTTATTCTTCTAATCTAGCTTTAATATTATGATCAACCTCTCCCCAACTCCTCTCTCCTCTACTCTCCCAGTTTCTAGTAACCACTATTCTATGCTCAACCTGTATGATATCAAATTTTTTTAGATTCCACATATGAGTGATATCAAATGGTATTTGTCTTACTCTGCCTGACGTATTTCACTTTTCAGAGGTTATTTCAGTTAATGATTCTATATGATTTAGCATCCAGAACTTATTTCCTATCACCCTCCCTTCCTAGCCTACTGTTTTTCAGAACTTCTTTGAATCTCCAAGGCCTGCTTCCAACTTAAGGCCCTTGTAGTATTTCTACCTCTCGCCTCTTATGCATTTCCTGCATATTTTCACATGGTTGATTGTCATTCTCATATTCAGTTTTGAAGTGACTTAAACACAAAGGCTTTCCTTGATCCTCTAAATTAGATTAGTACTTCAAAAAATGCTGTACACTTCCTACATATCACTTGCATGATTTTAATTACAATCAAATATAAATTTATTTTATTTCTCTTCCCCATCCCCATACACACTTATTTGTAATCTCCTGTGAGTAAGGACCATATCTCTTTGCTCACCACTGTTTCTCCCATGTCTAGCTGTATGCCTGGAACATATTAGGTGCTCAGTGTTTACTGATTAAATAATTGAATGAATTATTTAATTTACTAATTTGTATTACTTTTGTGAAAAGAAGAAAAAAAAGTGAGGTCACACATACTGTGAGGATTCTACTTCTACAGTATGTCCTCATTTATACTGGATATGTGCCCCAGTATAAATGCCAAGACCATCTCTGACACATCTGGATCTAGAGAACACTTATCTGCCCTTAATAATGTGTCTGTGGGGGCTGGCACCGTGGAGGCGGTTGTGGCCACGGCTAGGTGGAAGTGAATGCTTTTACCCAGCGGGCCCCAAGTAGCCTTTCTTCGCTGGCACCCGTGCCCCCGCCCGCCACTCCGCCCCAGCCATGGCATTCATTTTCACACCCTTCTGCTACATGGTGGCGCTGCTGCTCACCGCCGCGCTCATCTTATTCACCATCTGGCACATTGTAGTATTTGATGAGCTGAAGTCTGATTACAAGAATCCTATAGACCAGTGTAATACCCTGAATCCTCTGGTCCTCCCCAAGTACCTCATCCATGCTTTCTTCTGTGTCATGTTTCTTTGTGCAGCAGAGTGGCTCACCCTGGGTCTCAATATGCTCCTCTTGGCATACCATATCTAGAGGTACATAAGTAGACTGGTGATCAGCAGACCGGGACTCTACGACCCCACAACTATCATTAATGCAGATATCCTACCGTACTGTCAGAAGGAAGGATGGTGCAAACTAGCTTTTTACCTCCTAGCATTTTTTTTACTACCTATATGGCATGGTTTATATTCTGGTGAGCTCTTAGAACAGAACGCAGAAGAAGGGTCTAGTTAAGCACATGTGGAAGCCACTACAGGAAGGAACTCCATACAGCAAGGTCCTGTTTCTGGGAGTAACCCATAGGATCTGATCAGTTACTTTAAAACAATGACTATTTTTAAATGTTTCCACATTTTTTGCTTGTGGAAAGACTTTTCATGTTATATTTGGACAGAGAATTTAAGTGGAATTACATATAAATTAATATAAAATGATTATCTCTGCTGTTGACAGGTGGAATTTGTACTCCTTAAGGAACAGCCAAACTCCTTTGAAAGAGCACATTAATTACCGACTGTCCTAGTCCATAGGAAGCTTTTGTTTATAGGAACCTGTAGGACTCATTTGGTTTATTGAAATGCCATCTTATTATAAAGTAGCCATAGATAATCAGGTGCTTCTGATGAAGTGAAAATGTATATCTAACTCGTAGGAAACTTGATAGGTTTCCTCATTTATCATGTAGATGATTATATCTGGATACATTTACAAAAATAAGAAGAGTGGGATTTTCCCCCTTTGACTTGAATATTATCCCTGTATAGTGCATGAATGAGAGATTTTTCATGTTTCCATCAGAGTAATATACTTGCTTTAATTCTTAAACATAAATGAGTATGACATAAAAATATATGCTGACTTGGGAAGAATGCATTTAAAGCTATTTTATTTATTTGTAAGACATTACTTACTAAGAATCTGGTTATAATACGCTTACTGTTGAAATCTAGTAGTAAAGGTATTCTTAAAAATTTGCAAGTACTTTAGATTTTCAAAACTAAATGAGAGAGAAAATTGTACAACCATCCTGCTGTTTCTTTAGTGTGATACAATAAAACTCTGAAATTAAGACTCATTTTGCCTTGTCTTAAAGATTACATGTAGCTATTTCGCACACTTTAATCCACAATAAAGACATGGTACTACGTGCTTTTCTTTTTAGAGAATTATTACATTGTGGTTTTATCGTGTCCAGATCTAAAAAGGATTTTTAGATGTCAAGCACCTTAATTCATACTCTTATCATTGAAGGAGATTGGTAACTGTTGATGGCATAGCACCATTATTTCCCTTACCAGTTAAAAAATGATGGTGACATGTAAAATGTTTTAAATTTTGTTTTCTTTTTTTTAAAGTGTTTTCCTTTTTGACAGCTGATTTTAAGGCAAAGTGACTTGTGAATTTGAGTTTTCGCTCATGCTAGTGAGGCAGGTACATTATGGCATGCATGTTTGCTGAGCATGCTGTGTATTATTAGCAGTGAGGAAGTCCAGGTCATTGACAATAGTAAGTGGTTCAGAAGTTTCTTCAGCAAAGGATCAAAGAAGAAAAATGTATAAAAGTCCCCACAATGATCAAGGGAATTTAAAAATGTGTTTGTGGGAATGTTATTCTAAGAAGGTGTTGGGTTAGTTGTTTTTTATTCTTTACAAGTGAACAAATGCTTTGAAATCAGACTTCCCCGCCTTTGGGAGAGGAGCTGTTCTTGCTTTGGGATTGGGTAATTGGGGTGAGTGCATTGAAGAAGAGAATGTCAAGCTGGAAGAGGGAAAAGAGTCAAACCATTTCATTACACGGAGCTTGAAAGACCTTGTCATCTATAGTCTGGGAAACTGTGGGGGAACTGATTTTTCCTCAGGTTGTGCAGTAAATTATTCATTGAGCACTTGCTAGGCATGAAGATCATGCTTTGCATTCAGTCAGTTCTAATCCATCTCATTGTATCTGCAGCCACTCCCATTTCCTTCCTTGTTCACAGGTAATTTTGGTCCTGAGAGACCTGACCGAGTCTACCATCCACAGAGGTGTCCTGGGACTATCACTGTAGTAATCCTGTCAAAGTATTTTCATGAACACTAGCTCTATTAGCAAGTGCTAGTGTGCTAAGTCAGTACACATCCTTTTCCTCTATTCTAGAATCTTCTCCAGGATTAATTCAACATTTATCAGTTGGAAGCCACATTCTCATGCTTCTAAAAGTAATCCCTAGCTGGTTCCTCAGTTCCCAGTGATCACCAACAGGTTCACCCATCTCACTGGTAGGCTGTTAGCTCCTGGCAATGATCCAGATCAGATTTGAGTACCTGGATGCTTTCATACTGTGCTTACCCACTCTTGCTTTTCAGTGTTTTATGAAATTAGACCACTTACCAGGAGGAAGCAAAACAAAATATTTGCATCTGACCATATTCCACTGGCTCTTTTCTTTGCTTTGAATTTAATTTGTTCCTCGTGTGAATCTGTTGGGGATAGAACTGGCCTGCCTTCTGTTAGCCCTGTAGGTTCAGCTGAGGTGTAGTTAGCCTGGGTTTCTAATCTTTCCCAGCTTATGTGGGTGCTCAAGGCACAGCGACAGCTGTTTGTGTAAGCAGCTCTTTCCTTGTTATGGTTACTTTTGATGTTATGTGCTTCGTTTCATCTTTGAGCTCTCCAGCTCTCACAAACCATTTCCCTCCTTTGTGCCTGTCTTACTGGATCTAACGTCACACTCCACTTGTATCTGTACCAACGACATTTTGTTGGATCCTACAGATTCTCCAGCATTTTAAATCTTATATAGTAAATGTAGTCTGTCTAGCAGTTACTCTGTAGAGTAATACTGTATTATGGCATTAGGCCTGGTTAGTTCTGAGGAGATAGATGTAGGCATAGAAACTGTTGAATACCTGTATGTTAATGTTATTGATGATATTTGATGGTTGTCACAATGCTCTGACACTCCCCACTCCCCTTTCCAGGGTAGAGGGGGGTTTGGTCTTAAGGTGCAGACAAACTGTTTATTTGTTTAAAGTTTGGTTTTAACATAAAGGGAAGTATAGGAAGTGCCCAGATAATCCACTTTTGACATATATTTGTATATCAGCAAAGTATTAGTGAATCTTCACCTATTAAACCATGAACTAGTCAGGTTCAGGTTCCTGGATAATGGTTGCTCACAAGGCAGCACAGTACATGGTGATCAGTGGCGTGTGACTTTCTGAAACCCTGTGCCCTGTTTCTCAGCTTGAGCATTACGCATGCTAAGAGTTGACACAGAGCTCTTTGCTCCCAGAATCAATGTATGTTGAAGGTCTAATACTTGGATAGAAAGGAAGTAAAGCTGTACATGCTTGGAACCTGGCAAAACACTTTCCTTTATATAAGGCTTTGCCTCCATAGGATTCTGAGAATATTATTGCATCAGAGCAACTGACAACTTCTAGGCATCTTTCTACCCTTGGGCTGACCTTGCATTTTAGGTGTGGATCTATCACAGTACTAAGCTATATCAAGCCCACACAGTGATCTGCACTAAAAGGTGAAAATCCAGTTATATCACTTAACATCCACAAACATGCATCTCTCAGTAATCCGCTGTATAATTGTAAGTCAGAAATTGTGATGACAAAAATATTCGAAAACAATGCTCATTTTAGAGGGGGAAGAAAAATATTGATAATATTGTCTAATATTGTTCATAAAAGTACTCATGTTCACACTTTTTGGAAATTACTAATGTTATTCTCAAACAATTTTAAGCTCTTTTGCTCAGCCCAGTTATTTGTCTGCAGCCAGACCAGCAGGTATAGGTCTCCAGTACCAGGGATACAATTTAGGAGATGGGTCTCTGCTCATATTCCACAGTGATTCTGTCTCTGAATATGTTGACTGGCTTTCTTATAACAATTTTACTTTGACTAAAATTCAGAGCTCTAGAATAAGTGTCTGAAAGGAGTAAATAAATGCTGCTTGCTCTGGTTATTGTGGAAAATAGTTTTACCATTTAAGATGACTGCTAGGTGGGAGTGGAGCGAGGGTTTGTTCTACGTTAATTTTACTAATGCATGTGATAGAAGATGTCGAGAGCATCTTTATATGTAAAAGAGCGAATCGCTTCTCATATATGTTAATTTTATTGTCCAATGCTTTTTTCTAAATATTTACATTTCTTTGGTTGTCATGTTTACGAATTCTGGAGCAGACAAATTTCTTAAGTGGATTGATGATTAGGTAAAGCTTAAAACTACTAAGAGAAACATAAAGTGTAGTTAGTACCTGTGCTCTTGGTTTGTTAAAATCTAAGCTTGATGGTGCTGTACCACTGTCCAAAGAAAATACCTTTAAGTAGCCTACTTTATTCCTTAGAGCCTGCTTATTTTGCTTTTGTATCTTTAATAAAAACTGTCTCAAATAAAAAAAATAATGTGGCTGTTATATTTTTGTAAATCCCCAATGTACATCCTTTGAAAACAGGTTGCAGGATTTATTAATTCTAACCACCTATTCTTCCTCACTAGTCACTCACTTAGGGATAATGTTCTAAGTTTTGTTTAAAGGAAAAGCCATTCATGAACAATTAGTAGACAACAACTTTTTAAATTGAATAAGAAGGATGTTAAGGGTGCTGTGGCATAGGTGTTTTATTTTTTTATTTATGAGAAAGTGCAAAGAGATTGCAGAGCCAGTAAGTTTTTTTAAAGAAGAATCACAAGGTTCCATTATTTCTTTGCATTACTCACTACACTCAAAGGCATGGTTTAAATAAAAATGATTGTTTGGATTTGATAATAAGAAAACATCACTCATTAACACCTCTCTCTGATGGACAATGTATTCATTAATATTTATGCACTCATGGTAGGGAAATGTATTTTTGAAAGGCCTGGAGTCAAAATGGGTAAGATGTACAATCAACTCCCACTAGACAGCTTGAACTGACTCCTGAAAAGGGCAATTGCTTCTTTTAAAGACAAACGTAATTATTCCTTTTGGAGACTTTCCAAACAAAAAAGGTTTTGTCAAACTAGAAAGGGCAGGGATTTTCTTAGCAAAATATTCTAGTGGGTAATGTTAATGTTTTTTTTTTTTGACAGTACACCCTTCTTATCTTGCAAGTGAGGAATTTCTACATCAACATATAGCAATACTCTCAGAGTGATAGGGATGGAGTCGTTTGAAGCATGAATTACAGGGAAGTGTACTTTTGAGGGGAGAGCTTGACAACTGTCTGTATTACTTTGCTAAGGTCATGTTACTAATTTAAATTTATTGAATACTTAATGTAGGAACTAGTATACCTCTAGGTACAGTACTTTTAAAATTTAACCTCGTTTTACTTTTGCAACAGTTTTTTTTATTCTTAAATTCTTTCATTGGTACATTTTAGGTATACAATACGTTTACATTTATCACTGGGTGCTTGTACCTATACATGATGTATCTTGGTTCTTATTTTTTCCGCATTACCTGTGCACCCTTCACCTCCTCCACCCTTTCCTGTTTACATAGACTTCATTTTCTTTTTTTTTCTTATCTCATAATTTTTCCTTTCCCTTCTTTCCTTTCCGCTTCCCCTCCCATCACCCCTATGCCTTTGGACTTTTCTCCTATTTCAAATTATCTTCCCAAAAGAATTAAAAGAATCATACCAAATCAATATATGTGCACCCATGTTTATAGTGGCATAGTCTGTAATAGCTAAAGCTTGGAAACAGCCTAAGGGCCCATCAACTGGAAACTGGATAAGATGTGTTTTTTTTTTATAAAATGGAGCACTACTCAGCCATAAAGAATAAAAAACTAGAGTCATTTATAGCTAAATGGATGCATATTGAGGAGATACTCTTAAGTGAAATAAATAGGACACACATGTGTAAATACCTAATAGTTTCTCTAGTGTGAGAAACTGAAAGTGTAAATAAGGGTTAAAATGATTAAAATGAAAAGTTTTTAACATAAGATATTTGGAATCAGGAAGGGAAAGTTACTTGCCCACTGCGATACTGCACAGCTTAAGTGTAAAATTACCCTTGCTGACTTCAGAGCCTTTGTGTTTGGCTATCAAAATCATTTACTAATGGGGCTTCTCAGGGGCCCCAATGTAAGAAAATACTTAAGAGACCATTTAAATCTTTATCTAGTGCACTGATGTCCTCAAATGAAGAATGAATACAAACATCTGTTCTATATAGGAGGAAAAAGGATGGGTATGGACCCTGTTCTATCTGTCTTTAACAGAAAAGAGTCAAAATTCTGACATTTTAATATCAATATGTGTGATACATTTATTCATTGGAAAATACTAATTATAACATTTCTTTTACTTTCTGATTGTTAATTCTGTGTCAACTTGACTAGGACACAGTGCCCAGATTAAGAAGGTCTGGATGTCTCTGAGAATGTTTCCACATGGGAATGACACTTGAACCAGCAAACTAAGTAAAGTATGTTGCATGCCCCAATGTGTAGGCAAACTCCAATGTATTGAAGGTCTTAATAGAATAAAAGATGGAGGAAAAAATAATTAGCCCTTTGCTTATGCATGCCTGCTTGAGGTATGACATTAGTTTTTTCCTGCCCTCAGAAATTTAAGCTATAAAATTTCTTAGTTCTCAGGCCTTTAGATTTAGACTGAATTTTGCCATTGGCTTTCCTGTGTCTCCAGCTTGCAGATAGCAGACAGTGAGACTTCTCAGTCTCCATTATCATAGAAGCCATTTCCTCACAATAAAGATCTTTCTGTTCATTCAGTTTCAGTGAAGAAATCTGACAAGCATACATTCTATGATCAGCTTTCATGTAAATTGCAAATAATAACTGCCTGTGTTTGCCAGACCAGTTCATTTGTTGACTGATATTGAAGGAGAATTTATGCTAAAACTATTTGTATTGCAGTGTGAATTCGACAATATCAAGGATTACATGTTTTAAAGTGTTATTTTGTTGTTAAATCCCCCTATTGGAGTGTTCATTTTTATATAACCCTTCTGCACATGGAAGAAAATCCTGAGGTGGAAGTGATAAGCAATTAATTGTTGATAATCTTTATAATCAACTATGGATATCATCTATAGCTCCTTTATTCTCAACTTGGTCAAAGTGGTTCTTTACTCTGGCTGTAAATTTAGAATAATTTGACAATTTTATTTTTAAATTGAGGCTTGAGTTTGATAGTCCAGTTATTTGATTTACATAGTTTTGGTTTGCATCTAAGTATAATTTTTAAATTCATGTAAAAATTACATAATATAAAACTATCCATTGTAATATGTGTAGTTCAACAGCATTTATACAGATGCTCCTTGATATAGGAATATGATAGGTTTACATACCCACAAAATCATGGTAAGCTGAATATATCACAAGTAATAATTGTATTTGATAAATCTAATCTAGCAATTGTCATATCTTAGCAACATAGTACATACATTGTAGAGTATGAATTGTTTACTGTCATAATCTATAACTTAATAGAAGCTGCAGATTTCTGTCACTGCTGAACATCACTAGAGAGTACCACATTACATATCTTTACCCTAGGAAAAGATCAAAATTCAACATATGATTTCTATTGTATGTATATAATTTTCACACCATAGTAAAGATAAAAAATTACGAGTTGAAACATCAAAATGGGATATTTGTATCTACAATGTTTGCAAACAGAAACTCTACTTATAAAATTTTTTCATCACCTAAAGGGAACACTTATCCATTAAGCACTCCTCCATTCCTTCCTCTTCTTAACCCCGGAAAACATAAATCTGTTTTCTATTTGTATGGATTTACCTACTCTACATATTTCACATAAATAGAATCATACAATATGCAACCGTTTGTCTGACTGCACTGATTCAGCGTGATGTTTTGGAAGTTCATGTACATCATACTATATATAAGCATCTCATTTCTTTTTATGGTCAAATAAATTCTATTATCTAATTACACCACAGATTTTTATCCATTCATCAGTTGACAGACATATTCTTTCCACCTTTTTGCTATTGTTTATGTACTGCTATGGACATTCAAGAGTAATATTTTAATATATGTTTTCTATTTTGGGGATGTATATCTAAGAGCACAACCTTGGGTCATATGGAATTATATGTTAAACTTTTTGAGAAACAGTAAAATTATTTTCCTAAGTGGTTGTACCTTTCAGCAAAGTATGAGAATTTTAAATTCTCCACATCAACCAAGTTGCATAGTTCATAAAAATTTCATGAATTGTAATGTATAGTCTTATGATTATATTGGTAATTTTGGTTTGTTAAATTTTGTCAGAGGGTCTTGTATTGGTTGCAAAGAGACCACAAATTAATAGTCTAAAATTATCTTTCCCTGTCATTTCCAAACTTGGAATTTTTATTAGAATAATGATGGCTTTCGCATGAGTTAGGAAGTGTTCTTTTTATATTTATATAAACGCTTTACATAACTCACTAGTGAACTAGACTTTCATGAATTTTTAAAATTTGTTCTTTGTTCTTTCCTTTTGGTTGAGGGAGAAGTTTTGATTAATCCTTTTATTTCTCTACTTGCTGTAGGTCTATTCTTCATATTCATTCTTCTTGTGTCAGTCTGGACAGTGAACATCTTTCTAGGAATTTGTCCATTTCATCTAGACAATCTAATTTGTTTATGTAAAATTACTTATAATATTCTCTTATAATCCTTTTTATTGTTATAAGGTCTGAAGAATTGTCCCCATTTTAATTTTTCATTTATTATTGAGTGATTTGAGTCTTCTTTTTTCTTGGTCAGTCCAGCTAATGACTTGTATTTATATTAAAAGTAATTATTTTCTATATTGTTTTTATTAAGTTAATAAATAATGATGTATATTTAAAGGAATTGCTGGTTAGGAAGGACTTATTTTGACATTTTTTGCATTTTCTTCTACAGTTTTTATTCCATATTTCTTTTATTATTGCTCCTACATTGCTTTTTCTAAGTTTTTTATTTTTATGTTATGTAGATTTATCTATTTTATCAAACTAAGAAGTTTCTCACCATTATTATTTAAAATATTTGTTTTCCCTGGGTCTTAGCATATCTTAGTTACTTTTCTTTCATTACTGAGACAAGATACCCGACACCCAAAGTTAAAGGAGCAAAATTTTATTTAGCTCACAGTTTGTAGAGCCAGTTCATAATCGGCTGGCTACAAGGCAGGGTGGCATGGCAGAGGAGAAACACTTCATCGCTGGCAGAAGGTAGCAAAGCAACAAGAGATGGCCAAAGCTCTTTCTCTCCCTTATATCTTATCCAGGGTACTTAGGGTGGGTAGCACTCAAACCCTTAATCCAAATGCCTTTGAATTTAGTATTGCACCATGAATTAATCACAGCATAACGAACTCTAGATCCAGATACCTCTGGAAAAGCCTCATCTATGACTGCAAAAAGCTTTGAGGGGACATCTAGATATGAGTCCTAAGATAGGGTTTCCCCAGGGGACAAAAACAGAGCCAGAGTAGAATATACATGGGGATTCATTAAGAAATTGTTTTACAGGATCACAGAGGTTGAAAAGTTCTACAATGCCAAGCCAGTAGTGATGATTTGGTCCATAAAGGCAGAAGCCTCAGAGTCAGAGGGACAATACTACAGCCTATTGTACTGAAGATGGTGAAGATCGAGACCTGTGTCTTAGTTACTATCTCATTTCTTGGATAAAATATCCAACACCCACAAGTTTAAAAAAAGAAGTTTATTTTAACTCACAGTTTGTAGAGATTTCAGTCCATAGTTGGCTGGCTCCAAAGCAGGGGCATATTGTAGCAGGGCATGATAGAAGAGAAATGGTTCATGGTATGGAAGATAGGAAGCAGTGAGCCACCGAGGGAGGATGAGGAATACATATGCACCCTTCAGGCAATGCTCACAGTGACCCCTTCTTCCCACCAGGCTTCACCTCCCAACATCATCAGCAGCTATAAACTCATTAGTGGACTAATCCATTATCACATAGTCATGAACCAGTATCACATACCCCTGACCCAGTCACCTCCCAAAAGCTACACTTATGACCACATGAGATTTGGGGGAACATCTAAATATAAGCCATAACAACCTGCAAACATGGGAAGGTCTTCCACAACAAATTCCAGATTTCAAGGGCCAAAGAACCTGAAGTCAGATGTACAAGGATAGCAGCAAAAAAATATATTTTCTCTGAGAGGAAGAAACGCGCACACACACAGAGACACACACACACACAGAAAGAGAGAGAGATTTTTTCTTCTATTTTCTAATCTAATCAGTGCCCCCCCCCCTTTGGATGGTTCCTGCTCACACTGAGGGAAGTCTTTCCTGACTCAGTTTATTTATT
>NW_004624836.1:1914992-1933872 GCF_000247695.1 Heterocephalus glaber | reverse complement strand
TTTATTAGTTCCAGGGATTGAACTTGGGACCATACGCTTGTGAGGCTGGCACTGGAACCACTGAGCTAAATCCCCGGCCCCCGACTGTTTATTGATCCTACACTAATCTCTACAAATGACCTCACAGACACATCCAGAAATATGTTTAACCAAATCACTAGGCATCCCTTAATCCACCAGAGCTGACACCCCCAAATTAACCATTACAGCCATTTTCTCTCTTTCCCCTCTGAGACTTACATTAAATGTGTTTTGGTACATGTGACAATGTCTCACATGTCTCTTAGGCTCTTTTCTTTTTGATTCTTTTTTTTTCTTTATGCTCCTCAGACTGAGTAACCCCAATGAGCTGTCTTCAAGTTTACCACATTCTTTCTGACTGCTCAAATCTTCTAACATTTTAAGCCAATTTTTAGTTTCAGACACTATATTTTCAAGTCAAGAATTACTACTTAGTTCCCGTTCATTATTTGTATCTTTTTTTTTCTATAACACATATTAATACCATATTGTACAAGCATAATGAATCAATTCAATGATAAAAGGTGTCAAGGCTGAACAACAAATACTATAAAATACAATTTTCATCCAAGCAATTATGTTGTTAAAAATTTTGATGACATCAGATTTATGGTTTTATTGCTTAGCCTCCTTGCTTGTGAGTGAGACTTGTTGATCTTAGGACCTCAATTTAATTAGTCGCCTTCAGGTGAACCTGAAGAGTTAGATTGCAGTTGTTTCCCCCAAATATGCCTTTCTTGGCATGGAGAGTACAGAAAGAAAATATGAAAAACATACAATTAAATCATTTTCAGCTCTTCTGCACTTTAAAATGTTGTCTTTAGAAAAACAAATAATAATAACTCTAGAACACTTGCATGCATATTTTAACAATCATATTATTGAGAAACTCATTAAACAAATTCAAAAATCTAACTATACTTTGGCATTTCCCTGACCAAACTCTTATTCCCAGCTTGCTTCTTTACCTTTTTATTCCTAGTCCTCCATTCACCCCCTATTTACAAAGACTTTATTTCCATTTTTTCCATTTCTCATAATTTTACCTTATTTGTATCTTTTATTTATTTACTTGTACTTTTGGATCTATGAGATATCTTTCTCTTGCTTCTCTAGCTCTTTGTCTATGGTCTTCTTCAACTATTTGAGCATGTGCAAGACACTTGCTTCAAAATCATTGCATAGGAAGCCTAATGACTGTGCTTACTCAGAGTTTCCTTTACTTCCTCCCCCCAAGAATGAATGAGATTTTCTTATTTCTTTACGTGTTTTTGCATTGAAAAAATTGGATACTTTTAATAAAATATGGCAACTCTTGTAAATCAGCTTCTGGACATAAAACTTCTCCTTGTTTGAGATTTATATTTGTTGCTTGTTGTGGGCTGCTATTATTTGTTTTGCCATTGTTTGTTTACATAGTGCTTTTCCAAAATCACTTTTGTAAAGTCTGTTGTTTTTTTTCTGTGTGGTTACTGAATGCTGTGTTTTATTAACTTAGTGAATTGTCAGTGTTGTTTTACAGAGATACCTGATGCACAGCTGGCAAGCTTTAAGCCTTAGACTCAATCTGAAATGAAGACTTAAAATGATTTTCTTAGTTGCTTTTTGAACTTACAACTTACTTTTTTGATCCCTCTGCATGCATGGCTGTTTTGAATGTCCAAATTTTCCAGATTTTATTCTAGCTTCTCCTTAAGGCCTTAGATTGTCTATGATATAGCTTTACCCTTAATGTATTGCTCTACATGTCTCTAAATCTGTAGTTCTCTTACAGGTTTTAGGAGAAGTGCTCAGTTCTTTCTGTCACTTTCTCCATTTTAGTTATGGGTTAAGCTGTTTGTCTAAACTTAAGTTCAAATTTGGAAAAACAGACATTAGTCCTTCAGCCATCTTCTACAATGCATAAAACTTACAAATAATGTCTTTTATATTCCTGTGGAACAGTATTTGGGAGGAAATTAAAATATGAGATAATTTCTCCTCTAGACAAAGTCACACTATGCCAGAGAAGCAGTAGAATAAGGATGAATAAAAGTACCATGAAATTTCCTATCACTTTGAATTTGGCTTCTTAATTGGGTGTACCTTTGGCTTCTATACATATTTGACTGTTTTCCAGAGTTTTTTTTACAATTTTTTATTTCTTATTAGTACATGTTTATAGTACATAATGGTTACATGCTTTATGAGGAATTGATACATGTACATAACACATCTTAATTCTTTTTCATCCCCTTCTCCTCCCTCCCTTCCTCTATCCCTCCATCTTTTGACCTCTTTCCCCTTTGCAAATGATCTATCTCCTTATTTCCCTATTTCCTTATATCTATCTCCCTTTTGCAAATGATCTATTTCCTTATTTGTTCTTTATGTTCTGGATTTCTCATATAAGAGAACCCATGAGTTTCTATAAAATAATTTTAGCCAATCTCTGTTTTATATATTTTTGTGAAAATAAATTCATACTTGTTATAACTATTGGACTGTACTATATTTAATAATTAAAAATATTTTTTCATTTCATATATAATGACTATGTTTTGATTTTACTCACTGAATATGGGTCTTACAGAGCACCAATACATTGTAACTCTTAGGCCAAGAGAAACTCTTATGGGTGATAATATCTTCTATAATATTTGTTACAGTGTTTCACAGAAAGTTTATATTCTGTGGAATATTCCAGAGCTTTAAAAATTATTTTAGAGAATGTAGAATAATTATCCATATTATGGAATGTAGTGAAGAATTTCAGGACATGTATATAATGTACAATAATCAGATTAGATTAATTGGTATTTATCATTTATTTGTGTTTGGAACATTCAAAATCCTTTCTACTAAATATTTTATAAAGCATGTCCATAGTCAAATATACATATTTACAAAACAACAAGTGCATTAGATTTACTCTTTTGGCTTCAACTTTCATCCATTCTCTCATCTTGTCTTGCTCTATGTCTCTGAAGTTTGATCCTTGAGTATTTATTTTTGACCTGTATTTTCCTCTGGCCAGTGGGAGTGACCTGTTAGAGATCAGAAGTTTGATGAACAAAACTGAAGAAATACTTCACTTATGAAATAAATGTTCAAATGTTAAAGAATAATTTGGAATTTTCCAGTCAAAGAGGAAAGAGGAAACACTATTAAGTCCCCTGATCTTTTTAGTCTTAAAGGTTTGTTGCTCATTTGCCTTAAAGGTTGGTTTGTTGTCTCAATATGCCTTGTTAGTTCCATTAACTCTATCTAGAGCTTGTTTAAAAAGTTGCCTTATTAAATATCCTTTTCAAGGCACTTGAGGTAGACTATGTTACCTTCTGGGATCCTGATAGAGTCAGACAAAATTTAGCAAGCTTGTTTACTGCAGAAGTTTATAGATATTTTACCAGTATTCCAATTGATTGCTAATCTTCCCATGGAAGCTATTAGCTGGCAGCATTTCCCAAAAGCATTTGTAGACTGAACAATTTAAGAAAAGCAACAGAAGTTATTTGTTTAGTTCATTTATTTGTAAGGCTTAGACTAATATTCAAATGAACTCATTTTTTGAAATATTGCTTAATAATTATAACAACTACCATTTATCAAGTGTTATGCATAAGGCACTGCACCAAGTACTTTTCAAGGCTTATGTCACAAAATCTTCTTCAAAACTTTATAATATGAATTCCATTATTATAATATTGTTGTCATGCACAACTTTTAGATAAGGAACCCAAAATTTAGAAAAATCAAAGGCCATTCAAAATGGTAGAAGTAATAATTGATTCTAAGTCTTACTGACCCTAAAATCCCTGTCTTTAAACCTCTAAGGCCTTGCTTAAAATAAGTTAAAAAATGTTGCTGCTATGATTAATTGATATAAAATGGGAACCGAAGGCTTGAAAATGGAGATTACAATTGATCATATTACATTTTAAGAAACACTCATAATTTATTATGTAACTAGTATCAAGCTTCAGTATAGCATCCTCATATCTTATGAGACAGTGCCAGTTGAAAAGAGTTGTTGAGAATTATTTTTATTTCATGAGATGAAACATAATATAGTTAGATAGTTGAGGTAGCAAGTACTGTCTCTCACTGTTGCCATGAAATCACAAATAGAGTTATACAAAGCCTTTCTTGCCTAAGTTTTTAGTATGAGGTACTAGGTATTGCCTACTGTGAAGCATTTAAGTCCCAAAGCAGTAAATACTATTATAAATGACTAGTGGGGATGATATGGAAATAAGCCCTACTGATAGCACTAGCTTGCAAGAATGTTTACTCTTGTTAAATCAAGGCCTACCTGATCCAATTTTCTGTTGGATATTTTAGTCTGTAAAGAATTTGCTTTTCATTTACAATTATCCCTGTACAGGTATAACCAAGAATTCCTCCAAGGAATCTTTTCAGTCTTCCATTTTCAATGTTATAAAAGATACCCACATCAAAATATTTCAAACTCAATGCATCAATGAAAATTCTACCCTTGACATATTTTATTAAGAAAACAATATTTTTCATTGATTAATTGCATAATATTCCAGACATTTTCTACACATCATATATTTACTTCATGTAAAAGCCTTACGTGAAAAGTTGAAAAAATCATTGAGTAGGCAATGATATTATAACTCTGTGATTCAATGTTTTAATAACTATAAGACGGTGTTAGTATCATCATCCCACTTTTACGGATGGGAGTAGTGGGGCTCCAAGTCTATGCTCTTTCCATTATAAAATATTGGTTTCATGAATTTTGGAATCAGACACATGTACATCCAAATTCCAGGTTCACCATTTTCTACTAGGAATTACAGGCTAATTAATTACTAATTAATTACTCAGCACATTAATCTTTTTCTTTACAAAATACTTCCTCAGAAATGTCATTGTAGGTTGCAATGAAGTTTTATACATACACAAGAGTAAATAGGAAAATAAAGTCACTTCCTTCCTGCCCCTTGCTTCACTTAGGTGACATTTCAGAGCAGTTAAAACAGCTCAAATTCCACTCATATGATTTTAAATCGTGCCTTAGACTGATTCAGATTACTTGGATGTCTAGATGCTAAAATTCAACAACTGAACTCATTATATTCATGCTGAAATATTTCTGGTGGAGTCGGTGCTCACCAGTTAAGCTTGAAGCTACTAGAAGAGCAGGGATTTTGTCTTGTGCTTCTTTGAATTCTACCTTGAGTTTGATGAAGGGTTGGGAGTATAGCATAATGATTAAGAGTGTATAAAGGAAGCTCATGCAAACATGATTGTGTGAATTGGGTCTTTAAATTTTGGGGGTATGATTTTTTTCAGCTCTTTATATATTCTAGATATTAGTCCTTTGAGGAGCAGTTGTCAAATTTTTTTTCCCACTCCGTGGGTTGTCTCTTCACTCTGTTGGTGATTTTTTTGCCATGCACAAGCTTTTTAATAGGGTCAGATCCCAGTTGTTAATTCATTGTAATATTTCCTATGCAATCAGGGTTTTGTTTCCAAAGTCTTTGCCTACACCAATGTCTTCAAGCGTTCTACCTGTTCTTTCTTCCCAAAGATTTAGTGTTTGTGTTTTAATATTTAGAGCTTTGATCCATTTTGATTTTAGTTTAGTTCATTGTGAGAGAATGAGTATAGAGTTTTAGTCTTCAGCATGTGGAAAACCATTTTTTCAGTCCCATTTATTAAAGAGGTTATCTTTCTTCCAGTAAAGGTGTCTGAAGTGAGTACACACTTCTGAGATTAAGAAGTACAAAGAGCAAATAAATACATGAAAAAATGTTCAACACCACTGGTCATTCAAAAGATTCAAATTAAAACCATGCAGAGTTTCCATCTCACTCCAGAAAGAATGGTTATTTTATCAAGAAATCAACCAATAACAAATGCTGGAAGGGCTGCGGAGAAAAAGGAATCCTTTCCACTGTTGGTGAGAGTATAGACTGGTGCAACCACTGTAGAAATCAGTGTGGAAAAAAACCTAAAGCTAGAGGTTCCATTTGACCCAGCTATTCCTCTTCTTGGTATCTTCCTGAAAGAATTAAAAGCATCGTAACGCAGTTATATATACACACTCATGTTTATAACAGCACGCTTTGTAATAGCTAAACATTGGAAACAGCCTAAATGCCCATCAACTACTGATGGATGCATAAAAGGATGTGTTTTTTTTTATACAGTGGAGTACTAGTCAGCCATAAAGATGGATAAATTTGAGACATTTCTAGGTCAGTGGATGCACCTTGAGACCATACTATTTTTTTCCATTAAGTTTATTGGTACATTTTAGGTATACAATACAGTTACATTCATCTTTGGGTTCTTGTACTTTTACATGATGCATCTTGGTTCTTATTTTTTCCCCATTCCCCTGCCCTCCCTTCACTTCCTCCACTCTTCCCTATTTGCAAAGAGTTTGTTTCCATTTTTTCCTTTTCTTATATTTTTTCTTTTCTCTTCTTTCCTTTCCCCTACCTCTCCCACCTCCCCTACTCCTTTAGGAAGAAAGGGTGTAAAGGGGACTATACTCTTAAGTGAAATAAATTGGACACACATGTTTAAATATTGAATTATTTCTGTGGTGTGAGAAACTGAAAGTGTAAATAAAAACCAAAATGTATACTAGATATTGTGAAACAGAAAGAAAATGTTTAAATGGGAATGGGAACTGGGGAGGGGGAGGGGGGAGGAGGAAAGGAAGGGAAAAAATGAGAAAAGAAGGAAAAAATGGAAACAAAGCTTTTGTAAATAAGGAGAGGAAGAAGGGTTGAAGGGAGGGGAAAGGAATAGGAAAAAAAGAAGAATCAAGATATGTACAGGTACAAATCCCCTATGATGAATATGATCATTATGT
This sequence comes from Heterocephalus glaber, assembly GCF_000247695.1. The sequence goes on along the minus strand of NW_004624836.1, from coordinate 1,927,016 downwards.
ATATCTAAAATGTATCAATGTTATGGCTTGTGTCTACATGTCCACCCAAAGCCTCATGTGGTCATAGGTGGGACTTTTTCAGAGGTGGCTGGATTTAGAGTGTGTGATTGATTCATGGTGCAAAGCTACGCTCAAGGGGCACTAGGATTAAGGATCTGAGTGTCACCTGCTCTAAGTAGTTTGAATAAGATAAAAGGAGCAGAAATACACTGTTAAACTCCCTTGTTGCTTTTGCTACCATGTGAGTGTTGTGAACAGTTTCTCCTCTGCAATAGCCCTCTACCATGTGCCACTCTGCCTTGGAGCCATCTGATTATGGTCTGAAACCTCTAGAAACCATGAGTTAAATAAGCTCTTTCCCTTTAACTGTGGGTGTCAGGTATTTTGTTTCAGCAATGAAAGAAAAATTACTAAGCCAATCAATAAACTTAATTAATTTAAAAAAATCATTATATGACTTGAGGAAAATCACATAACATTTTAAAGTCTGTTCCTCATTTTATAAATGGCAAAGAGAACATAATGTCTGCCTCCATAGACTCAATGACACATGCTCATAACATAGTGACAAACATATAACTAGTGTTGAAAAATATTATGATTATTAGCATTAATATAATTGTCAGCTATTAATAAAGACATAATTGCTTAATAAAACAATGAGATATTAGTAATAGCTGTAAATCTTCTGACATAGAGTCCCTATTTCTCTATATTCTGACACTATTACCAGTGTGATCTTCAATAATCATTGCTATTACATTATTATTAAGACAGCTGTTGGGGGCTGGGGATTTAGCTCAGTGGCACCATGCCTGCTGCACAAGCCCAAGGTCCTGAGTTCAATCTCTGGTACTGGAAAAAAAAAGATAGCTGCTAGGCAATCTACTTTGAACAATGACAAAAATGTTTTCTTTTGCATTATTCCAAGCCTCATTATTTCAAAGTCTCTTGTAATGTGAACTTTTCATAATTAAGTCAGTGACACTAAATGCAAGACATTCTGAATCAATTCTTTTACTTGTTTCAGGTTACAGATTCATTACTTGGCTGAGCAGTGAACTTTGGTTGCTATTCATAAACCACCAGTAAAAAACAGGAAAGAACATCACTTCCTTGGGTTTTAAAAAAAATCTCCTTCAAGAGTAAGTTGTACAACCAAAGTAAATATGTGAGACCAGATACTTAAAACAGATTATAATTTAGCTACTAATGAAGAAAAGTATAGGTTTGGTTGTTTGCCAGGTAATAAATTTACCTGAGGACCACAGCATCTGGAAGTGCTAATCTAGATCAATGGAGACTATCCTACTGGGAAAACATACCAAAGTGAAACTTTGATTCTACTTTTTATAGAACAGGTAAATGAACAGGTGGCCAAAATAAATCTCTGCTACATATATTAAATTTTACAATATTCGGGTTGGCACACAGATCACTGGGACAAACACATGCCATGTCTTTAGGGATCTCTTACCTTTGAAAATGACTCTCTGCTTTGCTTTGCTCCACTTCTAAGGTCATATTGTTTTGTTCCCCTATTTAGTTAATCAGCTTGTTCTAAATAAATTTATTAAGAACTGTGTGGGTTCTCTGGAAGCTTATTACAAACACTGTAAATGAGTATGAATAGTCCCAAGGCCCAATAAAAATTTGAAAGGACCTTTGAAGGAAAATGATAGTTATGATTTGGATGATCATGAAGGACATAGATTTCCCTGTTTTACAGACTGTTTGATTTTCTTGTTAGGATTAGTTGTCTAGTGTGTTGTCTAGCTGCTTTGTCCTACCCATGACTCTTCCTCTCACCTTGCAATCACTCCATGAATCTAAAGAAATAAGATTATCATTGCCAATAGCTCAGTAGATTAGTGCTTTGTGGACTATCTTAAATGAGACTTGTGTTAGGACTGGCTTTCTATAGTTTGAACTGGTTTCATATAGAACTGGTTTTATATAGTTTATAGAACTGGCTTTCTATAGTTTGTGTCTTCTGTAGTTTATAGTTCAATGAGGAAAACCACAAGTCACATGTTTTACTTTAAAGGAATGCTTGTTTCACAGTTGAAGGAGGAAGGTGCTGATAATGAAGATATGTGTGTGACTTTCATGGCTCAAACAGTATCAATCCTTAAGTAGAACAGAAGATTTTATGAGGACTTACAGGAGTGGATAAGTGTACTAGTTCACAGTTGCAGGAGATATGTTAGATTATATAACCATCTTGGAATTTCACAGATCTGGGGCCAAATTATCAGGGACTATGACCCAAACTGGGTGATAGGAGTGGAGCATGGGAATGTATGCCTTGGGCTCTATTTGCTACTGGAAAAATCTTCCCAAAGTGGGAAGCCCTTCCAAAGCAAACCAATCCAGAGTATACATCGGAAAAAAAAAATCAACAAACACATAGTAGATTTCAGAAATTTGCGGAGTTGGAAGTGACTTCGGAGATCATCTAATTCAGTGGTGGCACAGTGTGCCACAGTGAGCTCTTTGTATCATTGAAAGCTTTAAAAGGTTCACCAGCACTGAAACACTTTCTTTTTATACAGGAAGAAACAGGCCTCATGAAAGGAGGGATAAATAGGTTACATATCATGTTAGTGGGAAAGCTGGGACAAGATCCTAGACCAGCATTCCTTGTTTTTCCATTTCATCCCAAATCAAAGACTGCTATACATTTGTAGGAAGAAAACAGAAATCTGAGCAGCAGGAATGCTCAGTTAAAGAAAAACTCCATTAGGAAACCCTACTATGATTTCAGCTTCGCATTCTCTCCAAAAATATGCTTTCTAAAGTTCCAGATGACTAGAGACCTTGAAAAGTAAATGACTTTGGTGTGCCTTTGGCAGAGGGAATTTAGTCATGAACAGAGTAAATTATGTAGGAAGAGGAAAAGATAACAAGGGAAACAGCAGTGCACAAATTTAGTGCACAAAAGGAGCACTATGTAACATGCTTAGAATTTCTCAACTTTAAGGTCAAATTTGCAAAAGTTGTGACCCATCCCAGGAGAGAACTTAGTACAGGAAACATGTACCCCTGTGTACCTACAGCTCCAAAGTTCAGAGATCAGTTTGGGAGAGGAATACCTTGCAGAAAACAAAGACACATTTATTTCTGCACTGTTTGATATTTGATCAGTCAGACCATTAAAAATGTGTATTTTCTTGTAAATTGCTTCAAGGTAGGCAACACCATATAGAAAATATTAAAATCAGCAAACATGATTCAAACTTCATCAAGAGAACTGGAGGAAGTACATCTCACTATCCTGTTAGTACTCTATTTTCTGAATACACAGCTGGAAGCACCAAAATTATTTCCTTCCACTCAATTCTCAATCATAGGTTGAAGGCATTGCCCTGGCAATGACAGAATCCTGGAGCCTGATTGGCCCCACTCTAGCCTGCTCACAGGGAATAGGTTTCATGCTGGCAGAGGCAATCTAAGAAAACTAAAAACTATCAAACTTCTCCAATCAGCACCACTTTTAGAGCAGGGATGTCACTACAGTAAAACCATACTGTTTTCTCCAACTCTGAGCAATGGCAATACATGCCCACTGGTAAAAGTAGGTTGTAAAGACAGGTCTTTTTTTCAGGGGAGAAGAGAGTGAAGACTCCATACCTAAGCACCTTTTCAAAAAGTATAGATTTTTTTTTTTTTAGGTCAAGTTTGAGCTGTTCCTTTATTTCTTTTTTTATTTATATATTAATTGGTACATTTTAGGTATACAATACATTTACATTTATCATTGGGTGCTTGTACCTGAACATGATGTATCTTAGTTCTTATTTCTTCCCCCATTACCTATGCGCCCTTCACCCCCACCACCCTTAGAAAATGAACAGCACCAGAGAAAAGTCAACCATGATAAAGCAACATAAGATATGCATACTGAAAATACTAGGAGAAGAGGAAATGGGTAAACAGAAAATAATCCTTAAAGAAATGATAACAGTGAGCTTCACCAATTTGAGGAAGATCACTAATCTTCAAATTTAAAAAATCAAGAACATCAAGTAGGACAAACAGAAAGAAGTCTAAAAACTTCCACATCACAGCAAAAATGCAAAAACCAAAGTAAAGAAAAATAATGAAAGCAGCAAGAGAAAAATTATTAATGTATAAGAAACTACAGTAAGATTAACAATGGACTTTACATCAGGGAGAATAAAAGCCATGGGACAGTGAAATGACATGTTCAAATCTCTGAAAGGAAAAAAAAATCTATCAGCCAAGAATGTCACCAACAATAATGCCCTTAAAAATGAAAGATAAATTAATATATTTTCTGATAAAATGAAATAGATTTTTCATGCTGGAAACATTGTCTTTCAAAAAATACTAAAGGAAGTTCTTCAGGCTGAAAGGAATTGATGCACATAAAAAATTAAAGAGCTCAAATAACGATAGTTATGTAGATAAGGTTAAAGATAGCCTAACTACATATATTTTTTATTTTCTTCTCCAAACTAATTTAAATGTCAAGTGTACAAAGCAGTATGTATAGATTTATGTTGCAGTGCTTGTAACATTTATTTCACATATTGACAGATCAATATTAGAGTAAGAAAATTGTTAGGTGACCATTCAAATCCATAGGAAGCAATGAAGAAAATAAAAAATTATAGAAAAGAAAGAAAGTATATTTTAAAAAAGAACAAGGGAGGGAGGATACACTACCTGACTTAAAAATATGCTACAAACTATATCAATCAGAACAACATAGTGTTGGTATGAAAATATACACATAGAGAGCAAAGGGATAGAGAGCCTAGAGATAAACCATCAACAATGCAATGATTTTTCCACAAATGTGCTAAGAATAAGCATTGGAGAAAAGACATTCTTTTCAATAAATGGTTCTTGGAGAGTTGGGTATTCACATCCAGCAGCATTAAACTAGTTCCTATCTCTCACCAGTTACAACATTCAACTCAAATGGGATTAAAGACTTAAATGTAAGACCTGAAACTATGAAGCTGTTAAGAGAATATATGAGAAAACATTTCAGGCACTGGAGTGGAAAAGATTTTTTGAGCAAGAGGCCCAAAGCACAAGAAACAAAAGCAAAAATGTACAAATGAGATTACATCAAACTAAAACACTTCTACACAGCAAAGAAAATAATCATCAAAATGAAAAGACAGCCTAAAGAACAGAGGAAAATGTTTGAAAACTATACAACTGATAAGGAGTTAATAATCAGAATATATAAGAAATTAAAATATTTTATCAAATCAAAGTAAACTAATTAAAAATAAGCATTAGACACAAATAGACATTTCTCAAATGAAGACATACAAATAGCCTACAGATACATGAATAAAATATTCCACATCACTCTTAACCATTGAAATGCCATTAAAAATCTACAAGGAGGTGTTGCATCACTCCAGTTGAAAAGGTTATTATCAAAAAGACTAAAAATATGAAGTGCTGTTGAGTGTGTGGAGAAAAGGAAACCCTTAAACACTGTTTAGAGAATGAGAGTAGTACAAGTGTCATAAAAATATGAAAATGTCTCTAAATTGTTTTTAAAGCAGAGCTACCATATGACCCAGCAAACCTACTACAGGGTATATATAGAAAAGAAGAAAAAATAATATGTTGAAGAGACATCTGCACTCCATGTTGACTTTTGCACTATTCACAGTAGCCAAGCAATAGAAACAATCTACTTGTCAATCAGCTGAAGATCAAGAAAATGTGATACATACATACAATATAATACTATTCAATCATACAAAATAATTGAATGCTGTCATTTATGACATGGTTTGAATTGAATATTTTTATAAACATGAAATAAAGCAAGATTTGAAAGACAAGTATCACATGATCTCACTCATCTTTGGGATTTAAAATAGTTAAGAGTAGACTGGTGATTACCAGAATCTGGGGAGAGTAGGAGGGAGAGAAGTATAAGGTGATGTCGATGAATGGGCACTAAGCTGCACTTAGATGAGAGTAAGAAGTTCTCAGGCTGCAGTCACACAATAGGATAAGTATAGATAACAATTACATACTGTATATTTGAAAAAGTTGAAAGGATTTTGGATGTTTTAAACATAAGGAAATGATAAATATTGGATGAGATAAGTATGTTTCAACTAATTTAAGCATTACAAAATATAAACACATATTAAACAATGTTAGAGTTTATTTCACTATTAGCTCTTAATATATTCTAGTATTCCTCAATAGTCCATTAAATAATATTCCTATTCCATTAATATATACAATCATTTTATATATTTATGTGCCATTTAAAATTTATTGATAAATTTTGAATTTCAAAAATTGTGATTTTGTTCTCCATTCTTTTCCTGGCTTCTTTAGAAGGACTGATATTATACAATGTAAAAATTATATGATGGTATTGTTAATTTGCTATATAAGTAAATCATAGATATATAACATATATATACATATATGTAAAATGAGAAAACAAATGGAGTTTTGTTGGAGTAAAGTTTCCACATCTTATAAGAGTTAAACAGGTATAAATCTAAAACAGATTTTGATAAGTTAAAATAAATGCTGTAGGCATGAGAAGTATACTAAGAAAATCATTAAAATGATAGTTTAAAATATTTAAAGTAATTAAAATGACACACTTGGAAATATTCAATTGTTACAAAAGGCAATAATAAAAAGATGGTGAAACCAACACAAAAATAGAAGACAGTAAACAAAATTTAAAGCAAACAAATATCCAAACATGTTAACAATAACATTAAACATAAATGTGCTGTACAATTTAATAAAAAAGCAAGATTAGAAAATTGAATAGGAAAAATATTCAATTATATTTTATCTAAAGAAACATATTTCCAATTCAAAGATATAGGTAGATGTCTTTCAAAACTGTATCAATACAATTAATTAAAAACAACAAGATATTGCTTCTCAGACTTTTGGATAAGATCAAATGTAAAGACAATAACAACAACAGCAAAATACAAAGGTACAAGTAGATGAAAAGTAAAAGGAAGAAAAATGCATAACATAAAAGTAATCACCAAAAGGTAGTTGGGGTGCTTTGCTAACATCAGAAAAAAATAGGTATCACATTAAATATTGTTAGGAGAAGTAGTAGGAATATTTATAATGATAAAAATGTCAAATAATCAGTAAAATATAATAATTATAAATATATTTACATCTAACAAGAGAACTCCAAAATACATGTAACCTAAACTAACATAATTGAAGAGAGGAAGAGACAGTTTAACAATAATGATTGGGAAATTTAATAATCCACTTTCATTAATGGATAGAAAAAGAAAGCAGAAGTTCAATAAGGAAAGAGAAGATGCTAACAATATTATTATAGGCATTTATGGAAAACCTCTACAAACAATGAACACACATTCTTATCAGATAAAAGTATAATATTCCCCAAGACTATCTTCTATGTGACCATAAAGTACACCTCAAATGAATGTAAAAGTATTGAATATTGAATCTTTACTAAATATATACACAGAGTGATTGATAAATATAGTGAATGTTTAAATTAGAAAATACAGTAAAAGGCAGGTTGCCATTAATCCCCCTTGTCTTAGTTACTTTCTCATAGCTGAGACAAAATACTGGGCACTCACATGCTAAAGGAAGAAAAGTTTATTTTGGCTCATAGTTGTAGAGGTTTCAGTTCATAGTCATCTGGCTCCAAGGCAGCATGGAATGATGTAATGGTTGAGCGATTGTGTCAACTTGAGAAGTTTGGCTAGAAGTTTAGCTAAATTGGCTCAGCAATTCCACACCTTAGGGCATGGGAGATCCACCCAAGGGCTACTCCTCACCTGATTGTTATAAAGGGGAAATAAGGAAGGACACAGCTGCTTCGCTTCGGTTCCTCGGGCGGAGCTCCAACCTTCAACTTGGATGTCATCTCCTGCCTTCCAGGGCAGACTTTTCAGCATTCTAGCATTGACTCTTTAGCCTTCCATTGCAGACCCAACATCCTCCTGATGCTGACCTCCACAAGACAATGAAGTGTGAAGTGAGCTCCAGACCTTTGACTCAATCCTTCTGTGACCAGTGTGCTGATCCTCTGGACTCTTCCTCATCTAACCCTGTGGGTGGCAATTATTAACCAGTCTTGTAAATTCTCATGTATATATCTATATACCTTGTGTTATATCTCTAGTAAATACTGACTGATACAAATGCAAAATGGCATGATGGAGGAGAAACAGCTCATGGCATGGCAGGCAGGAAACAGAGACAGGCATCAAGGGAGGAGGGAGAGAGATACACATCTCCAGTGACCTACCTCCTCAGACATGTGGATTAGTTCCCCATTATCCAAGTCCTCATGATCCAATCACCTCCCCAAACCCAACTATAAGCACTGGAGGTTTTGGAGGACATCTACATTAAAAAATAACACCATTCTTTATATCTCCCCTTTGAACACACTCCATCATCCTTGCCCCTTTCTGAAGCAGTTCTCAAGTCCTTTTTCATGTGTTGTTTCTTTAGCTGTGCTGTCCTTGCCACCTGCATATCCTGAGTGGATTACAAAATGCTTATCTTTCATGGTATTTTTTACTTTAGAGCCCCACTTAGAGGTAGGGACTGGTGATCACAGACTCATTTCCTATGGTCAGATGTCAGTTTCAGCCTGAGTTACACAGGATTGGAAGCTCACATTGGTACTGTGTTCCCACTGCTAAAGAGAGACTCAAAACAGGGTCTTATGATATGCTACTTCTTAACTAACCCTGATAGATACCACTGTATCAGATTACCTATTATTGTGTTAGTTGAGTTGATTGCATAGCAATAATCCTGACTCATTGGACAATTTAGTGCCAGTGAATTCATCTACTGAATCCACCATCACACCCAGGGAGACAGCAAGGGTTCCTAACCCAAGGACTCAGACTGGATCAAACTCAGCAAGAATGCCTGCAACCTGGAAGAAAGAGGTCCTGAATCTCAGTTAACATAAGAATTGCAGTGGAGGGATCAGAGGAATTATTGGGGTGCATGCACACAGACTCTCTGGCAAAGAAGCTACTTGAGAAACTTGTGTTTATTAGGTTGTCACTCTGGTATAATTGCATTTTCATTGGCTCTGGTTTAATAGATGCTCTCCCCCCCATCTCAGCTCTTTACAAAGTTTTGTCACCTCAAAACCCCAAGACAGTATTAACATATTTCTTTATTTTTTTCCAAATACATAAACTTCTACCAAGTTTAAATTCATTTAGCCAACACACATTCACTTCTATTTTCACTAGTATAATTCCTTGGCTCTCTCCATCCTAAGCCTTTGGCTCTTCTATGTTTTATCTATCTTACTGTCTTCCCTGTAAGCAAGTTCTGATAACCACATGACTTTTATCAATTGCAAAGTGAACTCCCTTTCTCCCATATCTCACCCATGCCCCAACAAAATATCCTCTGAAAACTCTCCATAATGAATTTTCAACTTAACTAAAAGTACTCCAATAAAATCAGACACTACATCAATTTTTTTTCTCATCTACCACTGTTCTCCCCTCCAAACTCCCCCCTTAGTGCCTAAAACTACTCATCCAAACATCTCTTGTTCTCCTCATCCCACCACACATACCTCACTGCAAAGAAGAAGAGTAACTGCAAGGACTATTACATAGAAGTATTGTGAGATTAAAGCTATGGATGCTGTTATAAATAGAAGCAATTCTTTCAGCAAAGCACAGGAACAGTGTCAAAATCACTTAACATAAATAACAGAAGAAGTAAATAGAAGCACTGGACATACACAGCTGAAAATTATTCATGTGGAGGCAACATCTTATTAAAGTCTCCACATAATCCACAAATTCTTCTCACTTCTCTAGTCCCTGACCTCCATTAACCTCCTTCCTAAACAAAAAAATAGGTGAAAAAAGAAGGGGTCATATATAATTTTTAAAAAGATATCTAGATACAGGTACAGATATACACAAATGAACATAGATACAAGTAGAAGGATGGGTAAACAAGAAAACAGAAGATCTTCAGCACCCCCTCCACCAATTCTACCAAGGCAGAGCAAGGAGTCAAGAAGTGGGAAGAAAATACCAGGTAGCAGAAATATATGAAAACATCTTAGAAGAGATGAAGAAAATAGATGAGTTCAGAGGGGAAACAAACCAAAATTTCACAGCAATTACGCTCAATATGCTCACAGTGAATTTCAGGGAAATAGGTAAAAAACTAGATGAGCTGAACAAAACAGTTCAAAATTTGAATGATGGATTAAAATAAGATATGGAATCCTTGAAAGGATGTCACACGGTAATATCTAAAATAAAAAAACAGTATAGAATTCATACTTTGCACCAATGATCAGTGTGAAGACAGAGTGGCTCATATTGAAGACAAAATAGTGAATTATGACAAAGAGCTCAAAGAAGGCAAAAAGAAAATAAAAGAACACTATCCAGCAGCAACTAGTTGACAATAAGAGGATGACTTGAAGGCTAATTGGATTTAGAGAAAAACTACAAGAGAGTAGAGATGAATTTATTGACATGCTTACAGAAATTATGGATGAAAATTACCCAAATATAAGAAAAGATCTTAGAACACAAGTAAGTGGCACTTATAGAACATCAAACAATTATGATGAAAGTAGAATTTCACCAAGGCATATCCTCATTAAATTCACAGATATCCAGAAAAACAAAACAAAACAAAACAAACAAGAATTTTAAAGGCAGCCAGAGAAAAACAACAAATCATATATAAAGGTAAACCGATTAAAATCATAGCAGACTTCTTGGCAAAAACCCTGAAAGCCAAAGGAGATTGGAGTGAAGTATTTCAAGCTCTAAGAGCAAATAACTTTCAATGAAGATTAACTTATGAAGCAAAGCTATCCTTCAAAATAGATGGTGAAATAAGGCATTTCCATGAAAAAAACAGCTCAGAAAACAAATGAGTGCTAAACCAGCTGTAGCAAAAATACTCAAGAATATACTCAATAGAAAAATGAATTAAACATAGCTAAAATCACCCAGGAAACTAGTGAGGTCAATGGCTAAACAGCAATAAAAACATCAAGAAAAAAAAAAGATACACCAAGAGATAAAGAAGGCAATGATAGAAAATAACCAACTTATCTCTCAATGTTAATGGCCTCAACTGTCCAATCAAAAGACACAGATAGGCAGAGTGGACCAAAAAACAGAATTCAACAATCTTTTGCATTCAAGAAAGTCATCTATTCCAAAAAGATATTCATAGACTAAAAACTAAAGAATGGAAAACAACAGTTCATGCACATGACCCTGAAAACAATCAAGGGTAGCAATTCTAATATCAGACATGATAAACTTCAAATTAAAAATGTTTATAAGAGACAAAGAAAATCACTACCTACTAGTTAAAGGAGCAATCCAACAAGAAGAAATAACATTGCTAATTATATGTGCACTGAATACTGGAGCACCTATCTTCATAAAACAAAAATGCTGGAATTAAAAGATCAAAGATCAAATACACATTAACATAATCATACTAGGGGATTTTATTTATTGTTTTATATTTAATTTTATTGGTACAATTAAGGTATACAATATAATGACATTCAGCATCGAAAATTTGCACCTTTACATAATCTCTCTTGGTTCTTATTTTTCACCCTTCCCCTGCCCTCCCTTCAACCCCTTCATCCCTCCCTATTTACAAAGACTTTGTTCCTTTTTTTCATTTTCTCATATTAATTACATTCCCCTTTTTCCTTTCCCCTACCCCTCCCACCTCCCCTTCCCCTTTGCACCTTTTCTTCCTATTTCACATTATCTATTATACCTTGTAGTCCTTATTTACACTTTTAATTTCTCACACTAGAGAAACTATTTGGTATTTACACGTGTGTCCAGTTTACATCACTTAAGAGTATCACCTCAATGTGTATCCATTTAGCTATAAATGTCTCTAATTTCTCATTTTTTATGGCTGAGTAGTACTCCATTTTATTTAAAAAAACACATTTTCTTTATCTACTATCCAGTTGATGGGCATTTG
>NW_004624836.1:1834586-1860886 GCF_000247695.1 Heterocephalus glaber | reverse complement strand
AGAGAGAGAGAGAGAGAGAGAGAGAGAGAGAGAGAGAGAGAGAGAGAGAGAGAGATTGATTTTCCTGCTGCGCCATGGAAAACAGAAATGTTCAGTGTGCCCAGAGTAGCTTGCATATTTCACTCAGACATCTCGCTACCATGGTAGTAGTTAAGTAATCCTGAAATTTTTAATTTTATTTGTTTACTTTCATTTTTCTTTTGGCTTGCTTTTATTTGCCTTTTTTTAAAACTCTTTTTTTCTTCCTTCCTCTTGAATTTCTTTCTTCCTTCCTTTCTTTCTTTACTTTTTTGGTTTTGGTAGTGAAGGAGGATTGGATTGGTTGTTCTCAGAACAAGGAGCCAAAATTGATGTACAGATCAGTAGCATCCTTGTTGGAGTGGCTGTCAGTGAGTTCTTTGGCGATCTCTGAAGAAAACAGAAACTGAAACGGTAGGCTCCAATTTTTAATGCCTAATTAGCTATCAGCCGTGTCCTTCATCTGTGATATCTAGAATTGTACTCTTCATAGGAGGTACTGGATATCCTGACAGACCTAAGGATGTTATGGATATGATGAACATGGACAATCCCCACATGTCATTTCCTTGGTATTTGCAGAAACAAAAATAATTATACATTGGTTGTCTGAGGTTGGAGGGGAGAAATAACTTTGAACTTGGAGAAATCTAAGTTTGAAATGGAGAGAGTTTTTTGTAATATGTTTACCTTAATTTATATTGCATAAAATATGCCTGTGAAAATTGGTAATTTAACTTATTTGGTTTTAGGTGCAATTGTTTGCATTATCAGGCAGTGTGATTTTTATCTACTCTGATATAATCCTTTGGAGACAATATTTTTTGTCTACCAAATGATTAACTGGTTAATTTTATATACTTTTGAAAATGACCTGTGATTTTTAATATGATTTCCATAACATCTCAGGACCTTTAGCAAAATGAATGCTTTCTCTTCTCTGCTTGTCTAAGTTACATATTTAGCCTGTAAAAAAGCAAATTGTTGTAATTAATGGTCATTTTCAAGATTTTGCTTCCCCACAAAAAAATGTTTATAATGAGAGAAAGGGTAAATAAGGAAGATAACAGTTACTCTGTTCTCATATATAAGGTGTATCTATCCACAGAAGTAATCAGAACATTAAAATATTAACCATGTATAAAATTAACTTGGATTAAGTTCACATTTCAGGTAAATTTAAATGATGTAACTTATTTTGGATAAAATGTAAGTAAAATTGTTTTCTGCTTTGCATGTTATTCCTTGTTTGGATTCAATGATGAAATATTTAGAAAGGTGCTTTCTAACTTTATGTCTATCAACAGCAAGTAACTGCTAAGAGCTACATTCGGAGATTACAAAAAGGAAAGATACGGGGATAGGGAAGTAAAAAGAATTAAGATGTGTTCTGCACACATATCAACTCATAGTCATTATGCATTACAAACATGTACTAATAAAATTTAAAAATTAAAAGATGGATTTGCATTTGAGATAAATGCAGGAATGAGAAAAGAGTGGTACAACTTGTTCAAGAATTAAATCTCAAATAAGTTTACTACTCCTTTACAGTCAACAGAGATGTGTATGGACTTTATTTTATACTACTTTAATCTCTCCAGGGATGAGAATGTTATAATTTTTATTGAAATAACAGAACTAAGTGTTCTAGAAAGCTTGGGTCATTCAGCAAGGAGCATTTCTTTCCTCTAACTGCTGTAAATCTCAGGTATGTGGGAAATGGTATTAGTTTTAGGAATGGGATTTAGCTTCATTACCTCAGACAAAGATTTTACCAGCCATACTGGCAAATATTTGTATCATGTGAAATCCACCTTCCAAGAAGTTTTAACACAGGATACATTTTTAATGATAGCATATATTCTTTGCGCTTGGGAACACGTGTACTGACCTAACTTGCTACATAATATTTCTATAAGAAGTACATCTGCTTTATCTATTCTGCTAGCACCACTGTATTGTCATGCTGAATACTGCAAAGGGAATTAAACCCAAAATGGGGTGTTGTGGAAAAAAAGACAACAACAGAAAAACACTTCACTAAACTTCACCAAAAGACCATCAGGAATGCGCTTAAATATTCCATTATTTACTAGGTAACTGACACAAAGAGGAGAAAGAAGCATGCTTTCTTTCTCTCTCAGACACTTTTATCACCAGATACCCAGAAGCAGAAAGGAAATTTAACTCCTTTTCCTGTTTTCCACCCAACCCTGAAAAGAGAGACCACAGATGATCCTATTTACCTTTCCCATTAAAATTATCTCCCCAATGTTTTCTTTTTAATGCTCATTTCTCAAGAATCGGTCTCCAGATAACTAGGAAGAGAATAAAAATCTATCAGAAAACACATTCTAATCCTGTCACTTGAAGAAACAATGACAAATATCGGAGACTCTTTTATGCTTTGGATATTAAAATAGATTAACAGTTTTCACTTTACAGTTGCAAATTCTGAGGCTTAGGCCCTTGAAATTATAGAACATATATGTCTGTGAGTCACTGACAAAGAAAAGATTAGAACTTAGGTCTCTTGATGCCTAGTCCAGTGCTTGTTTCACTTCATCCTGCTGCCTAACAAGACTGTGGATTAAGAGGGGTGGTGGGAGGGGAAGGGGAAAGGGAAGAAAGGAAAGGAAAAATTATGAGGAAGAAAAAAATGGAAACAAAGTCTATGTAAATAGGGAAGGGTGGTGGGGGTGAAGGGTGCATAGGTAATGGGGAAAAAAATAAGAACTAAGAAAATATTAAAAGATAATGTTTGGAAATAACTCAAGTACCTCTCAATACCAGCCACACTTCAGGCTTTTTTCAAGGGCTCCAATATTGTAGCAAGCCTTAATGTTCTGAGCTCTACCACTGTTTTCTTATAAAAATAAGAAATAATTATTCCTACTATGCTCATAGGGGAAAAAAATCTCAAAATGCAAATCAGTACTAAATGTTGTAATGCAACGTCAACTTAGACCTAGTTGGACAATGGAAGCTTCTGTGCTATATCTAGTGCCAGTGGAGAGAATTCTCCAATAAGATAAAAGAGACTACTCCAGAAGTCCTGAGATACAGGGGATTCCACATTTGAGAAAGGAGTCAAGCTTTCAAGATATCTACCTGGCTGAAATAGAAATATGAAGCAGATTGGGTGAGGATAAAGTGTGAAAAATCTAAGTAATTACAGTAATTGAATCCCAAAAAGGTTGCAATAATTACTGCATTGGCAATCATTAATGTTTATCATATATCAAGGTGCTATTTGGGGTCTGAAAATTAAAGTGGATTTTTTTTTGGTATAGTCTTTCAAAGATAAGCAGGAGAAGAGAATGGAGTTCAGTCATTTTTATTTGCAGCAATAGCAGCATTTGCATCAGCCAGGAGTCAAGATGTAGATAGAGGGCCTGAAAATATTAAAAAGTGAAAGATATAACCAAAATCAAGCCTGTACGTACTCTGGAAACTTGGATATGGGTTAGGAACTTTACTATCTTTAATTATCAAGTGAGGAAACCTAAGTTGAAATTATTGCCATGATCAGCTATGTGGGTCGTGTAGAAGCACGAGTTGTGCGCAGAGTGGGAAACTGAACTGCCAATTCAGGCTTATTTGCAACTGGTACAGCATAATTATTATCTCACTGGTGATCTAAAATGTATGCAAATCACTACTCTCAAGTCAAAAGCCTTTCAATTCCTTAATTACTTAATGGCAATATACCTATTTCTTCCAAAAGGTATTATTCAATGCCACACTGCTTTTGGTAGACAATAACAAGATTTTCTCCCCATCCTCAGGAACAGATAACAGACTTTAATATTTTTACAATTTTATGAAGTTATCTAGTTAAAATTCCTTTAAGCTTTACTTTGAAGTTTAGATTCAAGTATTTCTTATAAGCTAATTTTGTGTTACTAGATACTCCTTATGAGCAACTGACTTATTTTTATGTGGTATAATAACTCTTAGAATTTAATTATAAGGTAACAATAATGACAACAATTTACTATTTGGAGTATTTGGTTTTCTTTAGGTGATGCTAGGTGATTTTTTAATTGGTTTTTCAAAACTAAAAGTGTATTATCTTGGGCATCCAGTTTGAGTGTTTAACCAAATAGTGTGCTGAAAAATGAGTAGCATGCAGAAAATACATCACTTTATTATTTATCAGATATGTTTTTACAATTAAATACTGTCACTAAATTAAGTTAAGAGAGGCAAAAGAACATAAAGGGGATTTCATAAAAACAGACACTATATTTTCGTGGCCCCTATTAATTCTAACATCAAAGTTTTTACTCATTTAATCTTCGAAAGATACATTTATTTGAATTTTTCCCTACATTACCATATCCTGCCTTCTTGGGTCTAGTTTTGATTGGATTTGTTTTTGTTTGTGCTGTTACCTTTTCCCCCCCTTAATTTTAACATCTTATTCTGAAGGTAGAAAGATATCTCTCTCTTCAGAGGAAGCTAGGGTCAAATCTAAGTGGGTACTGATTTTAATGTTTCAAAAACAAACGATCTAGTAAAAGTTCAGTCATTTGACCTAGCATTAGTCTCTGTGAGGAAGAAACATTAATCACAAAAGTGTCTGGTTTTGTTATCAAAAGCAGGCACAGTCTATATCACGACATCTGTTAGAACAATGCTTTTCCCTCTGCAACTCAATGACATCCAAAAAATTTCCAAAACTAAAAAGAAATAGCTACCTAGCTGAAACAGAGTATCAATATGACAGGTTATACTGTGAAATAGCCAGTCTCAATAACCACGTGGGATTATTAGGGAGATTAAATTTAGATTTTAAATTATCTTGGAATTTGGGCTACTGTTTGCTCTGGCCATCTTGCTAAAAGTTCCCTCTGATCATGGAGGATAGTGTAAAATTCCCTCAGTTTTGAACCATGACATTTTATTAAACAAAATGCTACAAGGACATTTTACAACCTTCAAAGAGAACAAGGCTATTTTTTCAGAATACAGATTATGATTTGGATCATATTTTATGTAGAATTACTTGTTAATAACCATTCTTGGTTCTGAGTTACAGTAGTAAGAATTCCACATTGAGACATCATCTGTGGGTCTGTTTAGGTCTTTGCTAGGAGAAAAATCATTCAGGAAATTTAAAACTCTGACTTCTGAGAATCATTAAATTTGAAAAACTTTGTGACATAGTCCAATGGGGAAGAGATATTAAGATTGATTACCTGGGTTAAAACTTACTCTCTGAGTGGGACTGGTGCCAAACCTGTATGGCCAAAGTAAAAACTCCAGGCTAAACTAGTACCTGGAGAATATGGGCAAGATGGTTAATCATGCTGGTTTCTCTCCAAATGCTGTTACATCTCCATTATGTGGGATGAATGAACATTCTAGACTCAGATGCACTCTTTCTCCTACCCTTTTCATTTAATGACATGTATAGGAACTTTGAAACATTTTGGACACATAAAAATCAAAGATGATGGTGTATCATCCTGATACATTCCCCTCTAAAGACTGTATGTCACTCTGTTTTAGTAAATTTGCAAGCATTAAGCCACTTTTCACAGTTGGATCAAAGAATATGAAACACTTCAAACAAGTGGTGATCAGTTCATTATCTTTTATTGTAAAAATGTAATACAGTAATTCAAAAGATTTTATTTTATATCTAAAATTTGTTTGCAAAGTAGATTTTTAATTGCACCTAGCCCTGTTTTGGAGGTGGAGTTATATTTAGGTTTGGAAACTTCATTTTGAAATATAGGTTATATTTGGTTTGTTAATCTTACTTCTAAGCATACTGATTTCATTTCTTCTTGGAAATTTTAGGGTTTTTTTTTTTTGTCTTCTTGTATTCCTGCAGCTCAAGGAATTCAATGTTTTCTTTAGCTAAAAGAAAAGTTTTCCAACGTGATTTAGGATTTTGGAGGTATACCCAGGACCTTTCAGAGCCTCCTCACAGCTCTAGATACAAGCTTCAAAGCACAGCCAAAGTCTTTCTATCAACTCAAGATCAGCATCAGATTCAGGCAGTCCCTGAGCTGGTGATTTTTTTTTTCTATAAAACTTATACCCTTTTCCAAATCAAGTATCTACCTAGTAATTGCTCCAAAAAAAGTTGTTAAGTATCTAAGTAGCTATTTAATAGCTGGGATTTAACAGGTCTTTACAGCCTATTACCACTGGCTCTAACTTTGGTCTTGAGTAGTCAATCAATAAAAATAATTATGATTCTTATTTATTATACACTTATGCTGCACTAATCATTAGACAAGACATCTTACATTTTGACAACTCTATTATTTTGCCTATTTTACAGATAAAGAAACTAATGTTAAAAATCTTAAAGCCTTGCCCAATGTTATACTAGTGCCTTGGTTCAGTTTAAAATCCACATTTATTGAAGCGTGCTTAACATACAAAATGCTAGATATATTTAGTAGAGTTTCAAACTCAGTTATGTTGATTGTCAAAGCTCTTTCCATCTTGTGATGCTGTCTCTGTATGAAAAAGACACAACTCACTGTCATGCTTGAGCCTTTCCATTTGAGTAAGAGAGTTTGTAATAAAATGAGTCAAAGTGTACCAATTTCAAAATAGACTTTTCTTTTATTAGAACTAGGTGGGGGAGAAAGTGGGGGAGGAGTGGATAAAACATATAAAACATACAAAAACATATGAAATAGGGGAGAATTAATTTACAAAATGGAATTATAAAAAGCATAATTGAAACACTAATTCTTTTCAACTAATCTTTATCGTACAATTACTGTTTCTAGTGTGATATAGGTAACAACAAGAGGCATAGAAAATATAATTGTTGTCCTCATAGATCTTATTTGCTTAGGAAGAATAAAACACTATCCACTAAATATGACTATAAAAAAGGGCCTTGGAAGTTCCATAATTTCATGACACTTCTTGCCTTAAAGAGTCACTAACTCATCTGTACTTAAATTTATGTGATATATAAAAGATAGCATATTAGAGATTATAAAAAAGGTTTACTTTCTTACCTCTAATCTAGTCTATGACACACTAGGGTTTAAAAGTAAAAGAACTGAACTATAGATATAGGGCTCTGTCAGAAATTAGAAAAATATCCTGATTTTAGGTGCAAGTAAAAATCAATACAAAGAAAGGGTTCAGAAAAAATGTACTTAGAGGCAATCCTAAAGAGGTCTAATGGAATGGTTTTATTTATTTATGTACTTGTTTTCTGACCTTCTAAATTCATTATACAGGAAATGGTTTATCAGAATTTGTGGAAACAGCATGGGATAGTTCATATACAAAACCAATGCTAAATGTTAACCACTAGAAGGAATGGTAGAGCTGTACTTAACGTTTGTTAGTGAACTTTTTCCTTATTACCAAGAACTTGCACTTGTATTATGCCAGTCTCAGATTCATAGCACAGTCTATGACTATGTTGCAGAGAGAATTAACTGGAATGTATCTCACATTTCTTAAATTTTAGACTAGTAAATTACAGACTAGTAAATTGTAGACTAGTAACCATCTAATTCAGTCAGCTCAGAATTCTGAATTAAACAACACCAATACAAGACCAAGGTTTTAGGTCAGTGTTTTGCCAGATAATTCTGATTATTCTTGATCAGATTCTCCTGTTGTCCACACACCTAACCCCCCATATTTATGTTTCCTGTCCAACAGGAATGGAAAAAAAATCTTGGGACATACATTTATGAACTTTGTTATAAATTATGCTTTTAGAAACATTAACCCACAAGCTTGAACTTTCAGTCCTGATCCTTTGGAGCTGACTAGAGATATAAATGTGCACAAGAAAACAAACTTTCTCATTTTTTTATCTGTGAAAATATTGTAATTGAATATTCTTCTCTTTCGAGGGTATGGATCATCATGCTGATGTTGAACAGGTACTTTACATTTCATTCATCAGAGTTTCTCTGTACAATTTGTAGAATACTATGGGCTATTGAATTGAAAACACATTGGGAAAACTGAGTTTCATCTGTCTTTCATCTGACAAATTTCCTTCAGCACATAGTAGCATTATCCTTGGTGAAGTACGCAGCTTGAAATGTTTATGAAGAGTAAAACAGAAGTTCTGCAGCAGAATAAATACAAAAGAGAAGCATGAATTTTATGGGTCAGTGACATCACTGCTTAAAGGTACAATTCCCAATGAGAAATGTAATTGTGTTGTATACCTACAATGTACCAATAAAAGAATTTAATAAAAAATGGTGTATGTAATAACCCAAGTAACTTAAGGTCTATTTTGGGTCTATATCCTAAATATATGGAAACTTTCCGTGTGGCTTACCATTGTACCTCTTAATTTATCAGTTTGTCTGTTAGATCTTTGCTAAATTTAGAGTGAAAGGGCCATGCCATTTTTTTTTATCTCTTGTGACATCTAACATGGTGACTTAATTTATAACAAGGTCTTACTCATCACTCCATTCCTCCATTCTAGCTTGATAGTTTAGCAAATTGTAGCAACAGGAATGAGTCAGAGAGGGAAAAATTGTCTCATTTAGTTACTTTCTTATTTCCAATCTTCAGTGTCAGTTGAAATGATTGCATATAATGTAAATAGTGTTTGTACATTTTTATTTCTATATGAGGTGGGGAAGTTAGGAAGACAGATGAAAAAAATAAATGGTGGTTTCTTCTGCAAATAGTAAAGAATATTTCCATGCCATTGCAGAAAGAAAACAAAAGGAACACTTGTCTCTGGTGATTTGTATCTAGTACTTGATTTAGCAAATGTACAGCATCTAACAACACGAAGCTTACATTTAAATACTTTGACTACAGTGAGGAAATGAGACAAATCTACATGCTCATTACAGAAAGCATAGTGGGAAGAAAATGTGGTATAGATAAAAGAACATAGGAACTTTGAATCGAAACTTAGGTTCTAGTCCTAGGTCTGTCATTAATTTGCTTTGTAACTCAGGATGTGTCCTGTACTTTTCCTGGAACTCAATTATCTGGTTGGTAAAAGCTAGATCATAAATAGAGATTCATAGATTATTACAATGATTTAATGCTGACAAGGCCTATTTTTTATTTAAAATGCTCAATAAGTTTTAACAAATGAGAAGTTATTATAAATCTCACTGAATAATTATCAATGTCTTCATCAGGCTTATCAATGGAAACTGCATGTTTTTCTAGGTGCTTAATATATATGTGCTGACTGAATTTACTGATTTATTCCATGTATAGGCTGGTGAAGAGGCTTCAGTATATAATGTGAGGGGTTCAAGATGTCTATATCCTCTTACTTATTCTCCTTCCATGATAATGTACTCTTTTTTATCTGGATTTACAATGGTGTCGGTGAATTATTTAAAGAAAGCTGATGAGAAAATGCTTAAGTGCTCCCTGTGAAGGCTTTGGATAATATCTTATAGTTCTATCAATAATTCATTAGCTTAAATCCATTTATCACATTACACTGGTTTTGAGTTTAAACATAGCCTCTAGTCCTAAGGGATGTTTTGATGGGGAATAGTTCATGACAAGAACAAGTAGATGTGAATTAAGAAAGGCTAGTTAAAGCTATGGGTCTTGGATTGTATGTGGAGTCCAGGCTCTAAGGGTTGTGATGTGCAGATTCTCAGCCAGACCTCAGATGGTAAAGTTTTGAGAGGAAAGGACACAGGGTTTCTTCATATCATTCCCAACTTTTATGTAAAATTGGCCCTATCTGTAGAATCAAACATTCTATTAGTCTCAAACTGTCAGACCTCGAAATAATCTTAAGGATAATCTAATCCAAGTTGCTTATTTTTGTATAAAAGATTGAAGCCCAGAGATAGAAAGGACATTCCTAAAGTCACACTACAAATCGGTGATAAGTCCAAGACTAGAAGATACATATCCTATATCTCTGATTAATTAATGATGTTTCCCATGCACCCTGTTTTCTCAGCTTGTGTGACCTGTCTCAGGAGATGAAAAGTGATAGCAAATAAATCAGAATATTTTAGATATATTACCGTTCTATAGAAAACAAAGTGACCCCCCAAAGCAGAATACATTATTTCGTATCTTGCTTAACTATTCTCATAAAAATATAATGTAATTATTGCAAAAAAGCACATAAGAATATTCACCATTTCAATCAAATCTGTTTCCATCCAGCTGGATTTATCTGGTGCTTATAATTAATCTGTGACCCCACTCAGTCACTAAGCCCTGTCAATGCAGATTATTAATTTATTTTGTCTTCCTTTACCGGCTCCACTCAGAAGGTGTTTGAGCAGTTCTACTGTTTTTACACATAACTAACTATCAACAAGGATCAGAATGTGTAAGTTTGTAATTTCTTGCCTAGGCTTTCTTTTTGAGTCGTCATGACAGATGACTTTGGATTCTGGAGCTTCTGAGAATACATTTTGTTTACACATTTCTTCTCAGATCTGTTTCTCCCACATTGTTTCTCTCTTTCAAATACAAATTAATTTAAAAGCAGCTTTATTTTATTTTCACCATTATTTTTGTTTCCTTGTGTCTTTTTAAAGCATTCATTGAGAAGTTTCTGTGTGTCTAGTATCTTATTTATGGGTGCCAGAGGCAAGAAAAATGGGACAAATAATATGTATTGAGCACCTCTTATGTGCAAGCCCAGTCTTGATGGATTTTACTTGAGATATCTCATGGAACATTAATGATATACCCGAGAGTAGGCACTATTTATTTTTTCATTTTCCAAGATAAATAAATTGAAGAGGTGAGATCAGGTGGAGGAGAAAAGGGCAGAGGTGAGTGTAGGGAGAAGCAAACCAAACAACTGTTTCAAGATTACACATTTGAAAGTGAAGCTGGCACTTGAATTCAAGTCTCTTAGAAAGGAAGAGCTTGCAAATGAGAAACATGTTGAGTGGACTAACTTGAAGCCCATTTCAGTGAGTGGGTGGGAGCTATTAACTCTTTCTTCCCTTCTCCTCCCCTTTGTAGGATTTTTCCCAGCAGTTATAATGCAATGTGCCTTCATAGGTGGCCACACCTAAGACTGTGTCCTTCTATGTTCCTTTAATTCCTTCTTTCTTTCTTTTTCTTTTCTTTATTTTAATTTTAATTTTTTTTTTGTACTGGGGGTCAAACTCAGGACCTTGTGTTTGCCACTGAGCTACATCCCGGACCCTAATTCCTTCTTTCATTTGTCTTTATATTTCATCTCCTTGGCTTTGTAAAGTGAAATCTAGCTCTTTCTAACTGATTACAGTGGTAGGCTAAAGTGTGATTCCTTTTTGTAGTATATTCATCTTATTAGGAGATTCCTGGAGATATAGTGCCTTAAAAGGACTGAATTTGTAATGAAATATTTCAGCCAAGTTAACAAGCCTGAGCAAGAGATCATTAAGTAAAGTGATCAGGGAGACGTGGAGTGTCATTTTTGGTACTCTTAAATCACCCCCCCCCCCAGGAAGTTATCTACAAGCATTGCCAGAGCATATTTAACGCAACTTTGCATAGAAATCAGTTTACCTCCTAGAAACAGCTGTGTTAATAACCAAAGACCAGCAATGTCTTTTTTCGTGTGTATTATGCAGTGAAACAGCTATGGGTATGACTACTCAGAAAATATTGCTGAGTGAGAAAATGAAATCTTCTACTCTTCAATTGTGTTGTGACTAGAGCCTGTGGGATATTTCTAGGATAACTCACCATGGTTAAGAGCTCCCTGTGATCACAGAGTGACTTGTAAACCTTGCCACTGACATTCCTACCCTCTCTCACATGTCCCAAACTTTTTCAGGTAAAAAAAAATAAATGTTGGAGAGTAAAATCATTTCTACTTATTCACTTTTTGCAACACTAAGGACTAGTATAATTTTCTCTATACACTCCTTTGCTGATAACAATTCATTTCTTGGGGGGAGTAATAGAATCTACCTTCTGAAATTTCCTAGCCCTTTGTGAGAATCTTCTCTATTCTGCTCTTGATCACTGCTTCTCTATGTTCTTTCAGGCATTAATCAATTAATTCAGCCAGATTCTCTACTGCTTTCTTAGGAGACCCGACTGCTCTGGTTAACAAGTTCCATCAGCCTTGGAAAAAAACAGTACATACTTAAATATAGTCTTCACTTCTATTCCAGTATCCTTTCTGAAAGAAAACTCTTTCATCATGTGGTCCATGGACAGATATTGAGAGACTCCACTAGCCACTGTTACACATTTGCTGGTCCACTGAGTAGATAACCAAGTAATAGCCAAGTTTTAGTAGTCAAGACATGCAATCTTACAAAACATGAAAGACTATGATTTCAGGAGTATTTGGTAAAATATGGCATTTTAAAATAATGCCCTATTGCATCATATTGGAGCCTGAGGCAAAAAAGAAAAATTAGACATAATGATCTTAACTTTATTATTTTGATATGTGATAATAATGGATATTTGGATTAATTTTGATTTGGTGAGAATATTGCATCTCAATACTACTTATTTTTGTTATTGAGGTTTTTGACAACCCTTTAAGTCTTGTTGTATACAAGGAAAGTGCTTCACTCATCTTACCCTACTACTGGACTTTTTGCAATGAGCTTTTTAATTTACGTTTTAGGCTTCATAAGGGAAATAGAAAACCAGGGTACACAGCCTTTATTTCCATTTTGAATATAAGTCTAGGCACAGATTATATAAATGGTTTCAATGTTTAACATTTCGGGTGTACATATCTCATCCAGTATATATTGGCCAATTTGCATACATACAATAGAGTAGTATGTGTGTAGTGATGAAAGGAATGCCATTTGTTGAGAATGAAAATGATAGTAGATGTAGGTAAACTATATGAATGTTAGGCAAATTTTTAGTTATTAATTGGTAAGTCTCCAGTTGGGGACAGATTTAGAAGAAGGAAGTTTCACAGTGGGAAGTATTTACAATGTTTTTTGAACTTCTTTTTCCTGGATGCTTGTTTTTAAAAGTGTGTTACCCAAATGCCAGCCTAGATTTCTAATCATTGTTAGAAAACACATCTGCTTCTTCAGCCCAGTTTAAGATTTATGAGCATACTGACTTATAGATCACTTAAACATGAGGGAAAATGACATTAACCATGGTGACATTAGGTTGCATCCCTAACCAGGAAGTCAGTGTTTTAAATAACCAAATAAAAATCCTTTACTCCACTTATCCTATGTATATGAAATATGCATGTTTAACTTGTGTAATTAATATAAGGGTTTATGGAAGTCTACAAGCTACTCTGAAGCCACTTTCTTTCTAGATGTATTTTCTCTTAAAAGGAAAAGACTCTCTGATCAAAACTGCATGAGCCATTTCCCTATAGTAACCAGGCTGAGTACAGTTGATAGCTCAAGGAGAAAAATAGAAAAAAAATCAGGCACCTGCCCAATGCATATTACAATGGTAACAGTCATATATTAGTGATTCATAATAGATGCAGTAACCTACACAGCCAGTGGCATATTTCTATTGTCAACAGTAAGTATCTATTGTCGCAAATGAAGTACTAGACTTCTGTTGGACATATTAACAGAAAGTATTTAGTGATACTGTATTAGTATTACCGCTGTGATAGGAAATTCAAATTAACTGGAATTATCCAAATGCATTTTCATTTATTAATAGACATGAAAAGCCCTAATCAAGGCACAGTCTTTAGCTTGACAGACACAGAGAGAGATGAGAGAGAGAGAAAGAGAGACAGATAGACAGACAGACACAGACAGAGAGATAGAGAGAGACAGAGAGCACTCAACCACTACTACCAATGCATAGCCATAAATACTAGAACTAGAATTACCTTTAAAAGTTAGGTGATTTAACCTGCTCATTTCAGAGAAGAAATGATGATGCAGAAAAATTATGATCACAAGTACATTCAATAGCTGAAGCATAATAAGAATTTATGACTTTTCATTCTCAATATAGTACTCTTCAGTATACCAATTTGCCTTCATGATGAGTAATTTAAATAAATGCATCACGTTTTATATTTTTAAAGAAATGTAGTTTTAGAAGTGATCACTTTGAAAAACGATGTGCTCAGCCCAATGATGTTGTGTTTCACCAAATATTCTGAAGTTTTCTTTGAAATTGTCTTTGCAACTGGTTTGAGCCAATCAAAAAATGAATTTTAAAATAGTATGTCCATAATTTGCTGTTGTCCAAAAGTGAAATTTTTCTGTCTGATTTCTAACTTCATTGTCCAGACTTGGCTATGAATAGATTTTGTTGCTTCTAAAAATTCAAATACCTGTGAAAGATTAAAAAAATTTACTGAAGAATATGATGCAAGTTTTGGATGTAATTCTAAAAGAAAATTCCCCAAATGTCCTGAGCAATAGGAGTATAGTTAGAATAAGTATGTAAAAAACAAGAACCAAGATACACCATGTACAAGTATGAATTTCCAATGATGAATCTGATTATAATGTATACCTAAAATGTACCAATAAACTTGATGAATAAAAAAAAATAAGTATGTAGATGTTTAAAGTCACAGTTTAGGAGAGAAAAACTCATTTAGTTTTTGCTTTTTGATAGTTCATTTAAAGAAAATACTACCACTGTGGGTAATATCATGTTTTAAAAGCTTCAAGTTATTGATAGGGTAGAGGATGGTGTGTGTGCGTGTGCGTGTGTGTGTGTGTGTGTGTGTGTATGCATATGAGGCATTTCATTTTTTGGGCCACTTTTCCCAGATGAGTAGCTTGATGTGGTGTGTAGGTTATGGCAATAAAATAGGTTGGAGACCTTGTTAAGAGCTCAGTAAGTCAGGTAGATAGAGCTAGGAGTAAAGCAGTGCAAGATATATCAGAACAGTTTTTCAGGAAGTGTCAGATGAACCCAGTAATGGAGAAGAGAAAGGAAAAAAATTATGGAAGACTTTGAAGTTGAAATATTGAACTATTAGTGTTATCAGTGATGTTTCCAATGTCAAGAAGAACTAGGAAGGAAAAAGTTCTCAGTTTTAGGTAAATTTATTCTTAAAATTGTTAAGTACTTGTTTTAATCTTCCTCTGATCACATCCATGAAGGCTTGTCTAAATGACTAAAAGGTAAGAAAGTAGGTAAATAAATCACTAAACAAATGATAAACCATTATCATCTGATGTCATCTTAAAATAAAAATAGTCAGAATTCTCATATTTGTAATTACATTGTCACTGATATAATCACTGAAACAATTGACCTTCCTAACTAGCAGTTATGTTTCCCATTTCTTTGCACTTTACATATACTTAAGTTAGTAAACATTTGAATTAAAATTATTTGGCATGGCTTAGTGGCAAAAGTAATTACTCTAATATTTGTTAAAATTTTACAAAGTAACACTTGTTAAAATTTTACAAAGACAAAAGGTGGAAGATTCAATGAACTCCACCTTAATGAGGCTCATGATGCAGCTAGTTGCTAAATTTTCACTTCAGTGATGTCATCAAAAGCCAAACAAATATTGGATGTAATGCTATTCATTGAAAAAATATCTTTCATTCATTGTCACCAGTTTTGCATTGAAAACACCTTTTCTTTAACTTTTTACAACATGCATTTGTGGGCAATTAGAAACAACTAATAGCGAGCCAATGCCTAAATTACTTCTAAACCCATCCTAACCTAAATTAATTTTGTAGTCTTACTGATACCCAGGAATTCATTCTTATACTCTGAGTGGGCAATGAGATAGAGAGATGGGCAATTGGCCTATATCAGAAATAAAAGCAAGAAAATCGGCAGGTAAATTTAATTAGAAAATTTATTATTTTTTCTTGACTGTAGGTTTTGGAACCAGTGGCTGTTGGACATATTTTCGGTCCTCAGTGAGTCCCCTGGCTATGATAGGAAAAGGACTTGTCATTTCCTGCCACATGAAGGCAGAGAATGGCAGAGAAAGTATGTTATGGCGGAGAAAGTAAAAATAATACCACATTGCCTCAAAGAAGCATGCGCTACTGCATTTTGGTACATGTCGATGAAAAGGAGACAATTTCTTTTAAAAGTGATTTAGTTTCATTTTTACTTTCTTTGATCATAATATAAAGCAGGTGCTTCAAAATATATTTTCAAGAGTTAAGTGATTTTTAAAAATACAATGTGTGTTTTTAGTTTTATGCTTTGACTTAGCACCTGGCTTTCAGATAAAGATGGTAAATTTCTAGTTGGTTGACTTTTTTTTTTTTTTTTGAGACAGGGTCTTACTGTGTTCAGGCTCATCTTGAACTCACTATGTAGCCCAGGCTGGCCTTGAACTGACAGTGATCCTCCCGCCTCAGCCTCCCAAGTGCTGGGATTACAGGTATGTGCACCATGCCCAGCTTAGTTGGTTGACTTTTTTTTTCTACCAGGGATGGAACTCACTACCTTGTGATTGCGAGGCAGGTGCAGTGCCACTGAGCTAAATCCCTGGCCTAGTTGGTTGACTTTTTAAAAAAAGATTATATGGACATTGAGCTTGAGGGGCCACCATTGATGTGAAGGGGGTGTTTGTTTTTTTTTGTTGTTATTATGTTCGCATCTTACTGAAGCTTTCAATTTGCTTCCTGAACACTTAAGCAAATGCTGCAATTATTTTTGAGAAATGATGTAGGAATTCCTAATCAGTTCAATAAAATAGTGTGAAGAGTCCTTATTTGTAGTCATTGGAAGGTGACTAATAAGGATGAGCAAATTTCTCAGTTGGAGAAAAATGGGGGAAGGGGGTACAAGCCTATAAAGAAAAACATATGAATTCAAATCTCAATAAATTGAAAAGAAAAATTCTCATAAAAGTGGCTTTTGTGATCTTCAAAAGTTTTTTCAGTGCCTAGTATCAAAGTTTAAAATCATAGCTAACAATTCTACGTTTTTAAATTTTATAACTTAAATGGTATTTAGATGTCATATTGTAAATATTCAGAACTGGATAATTAACAATTGTTCTACATATGTGCATGGACATTTGTATTATCCCTTCATCAGACATGTTCTAAAGGTCTGCTGATAAACTTTAGTAAAAATCTATTATAAGCATTATAGGAAACAGAGATGAGTAGGCTAGACTTCTCATTCTCAAGGAGTTTACCATCCAATGATTTTATAGACATCTAACAAAAACATCAGATGGGATAAAACATATCAGGCTGTAATATAGCCACAAACCACTTGATGTGATAATTCAAAGAAAAGAGACCTAGTTCCACTTTGGATGACAAGAAACCTTAGAGGAGGAAATGAAGTCATTAAAATTCTCCTTTAAATAATTTTCTCACTCATAAATGTGAGAAGATGGAGTTGAGAAACTGGAGTTTAAAAACATTTAATCTAAAGACAATGACAGAGTCACAGTAAGGTGCATACTGTGTGCTAGGAAAAGCTGGCATGACGGAAAACTGGTGTTTTGGAAGGTTATAAAAAGACAACAGGCTAGAATGAGAGCAGGACTTTGAATGTTAGATTTTTTAGGCCTTTGCAATGTGGACATTTGAAGGACTTTGCAAAATGCATGAGACGCATCACTCTGTATCTGATAAAGGCATCTGCAGAAATATCTCAGTCTAAAATTACAAAGTCATGCTATTTAACATATTGAAAAGGAAGTAGGGCTATTGCTCATATTAAATGGTTATAAATAGAGATAAAATATGAATGTTTGATTTCTTCTAAAATATTTCTGAGTATTATTGATGCTATGCTGAAAATGTACAAAAACTTTGCATTTACCAGTAGGCATATTTATTTTCTTCCTACTCATTTTATGAAGAAAATGCCACCCTGTTCTTTAAGTTAACCTAGGAAAATCTTACAATCTTTCTTTAAGAAACACCTGAAAACATTTGGTAAAAGGGTATTTTTTAGTCTTTTAGATACTTTTTAACTCTACAGACTTCAAGAAAAGAATAGATATATTTTTTGCTTATTTTAAAAATTTCTTACAGTAAAAGATACATTGTCATCAAACCTCCACCAGAATACCACCCACTGTCCATCATTTTTGCCACTCTTTGAAGCAGTTCTGGAAGTCCTTCCCCATGTCTTTATGAGGTATGATCCAAAATATGGTAAATGCTACTTTTGAGTGCCATCCAACAAAAAAACAGGCTCATAAAAACATTATGGTGTAAAAACCACATCTTCTTTATCCAGTTTCCAGTCGATGGGCACTTGGGCTGTTTCCAAGCTTTAGCTATTACAAACTGTGCCGCTATAAACATAGGTGCACATATATTGCTGTGGTGTGATTCTTTTAATTCTTTGGGAAAGATTCCCAGTAGGGGAATAGCTGGGTCAAATGGGACCTGTAGTCCTAGTTCTTTGAGGTATCTCCATACTGATTTCCACAGTGGTTGAACCAATCTACATTCCCACCAACAATGGAGAAGGGTTCCTTTCTCTCCACACCCTTGCCAGCATTTGTTATTGTTTGATTTCTTGATAGCAGCCATTCTTTGTGGGGTGAGGTGGAATCTCAGTGTTGTTTTCATCTGCATCTCTTGAATGACCAGTGATGTTGAACATTTTTTCATATAATTTATTTGCTGTTTTTACTTCTTTGTCTGAGAAATGTCTGTTCATTTCAGATGCCCATTTTTGAATTGGGTCTTTGAATTTGGGGGATCTGATTTTTTTTCTGTTCTTTATATATTCTCGATAGTAGACCTTTGTCTGAGCTACAGCTGCTAAATATTTCTTCCCACATTGTAGGTTGTCTCTTAGCTCTGTTGGTAGTTTCTCTTGCAGTGCAGAAGCTTTTTAATACGATGAGATCCCAGTTGTTGATTCTTTGTGCTAGCTCCCGTGCTACTGAAGATTTGTTCATAAGGACTGGAAACTGGATAAAGAAGATGTGTTTCTTTTTATAAAATGGAGTACTAGTCAGCCATAAAGAATGAGAAACTAGAGACATTTATAGCTAAATGGGTGCATGAGGCCATACTCTTAAGTGAAATAAATAGGACACACATGTAAATACTGAATAGTTTCTCTAGTGTAAGAAATTGAAAGTGTAAATAAGGATGAAAATGATTAAAATGAATAGTTGATAATTTGAAATAAGAAAAGGTCCAAGGGTTTGGGGATGGTGGAAGGGGAAGGGGAAAGGGAAGAAGGGAAAGAAAAAAATTATGGGAAAAAAATGGAATCAAACTCTGTGTAAATAGGGAAAGGTGGAGGGGGTGAAGGGTGCACAGGTAATAGGAGAAAAAATAAGAACTAAGATACATCATGTTCTGGTACAAATGCCCAATGATAAATATAAATGTATTTTATACCTAAAATGTACCAATAAATATATATATATATATAAGTTTTTTAAAAATTGTGGTGTATATTCTTCACTACTTTATTTACTGTATCAGGCATCATGCAACTTTTGACTGTTCCCCAGAGTCAAAGTGACCATGAAAGGTAAAGAGTTTGAATTAATAGAGGCAGATCTTCCCCAGAAAATGAAAAGAATGATAGAATTTGTGTAATGATTTGTGTTTAGAGCCAGAAGAACAGTAGCACAAAACAGTGGCCTGGCAAGCCTCCTTCATTAGATCATAATCTTCAGGTGTATTTTCTTTCATTCTGGTGAGATAAGGAGTCACCAAAAATGAAAGAAAAATGTTGCATGTCACTCAGTGAAAAATTATTTAGGAACACAACATTATGAACACAAGTATGAAAAATTACAGGCAAATGTTGATTACACATGAAGCTCAAAGGCCTGGCCTGATCCCAGAATAGACTTGCGATGAGGTCTATGATCCTTCAGGACCCTTCATTCCTGTCCTAGAGGAAAGCACAACTCTTGAGTCTATGAATCTACTATTTGAGAGATTTCTGTGGGAAGAGGAAAGGGAGCTATATGAAAGTGTCTCAACTGCCTCAATTTTCAATAGCACTTTTCAATCAGTATATGCAATACCATCTCAGACAAATGTGAGAATAGTTATGATGAAGATCTAAAGAGTATTTGATGTTTCATATCTGGGGCCTACTTATTCCAGACTTGGAACAGAATGACCCCATAAGGAATATGGCATCGTGTAGGTTCTCAGAGTATGAGTACAATAGACAATAGATTTACCACAGCAGTCTTTGGGGTTAATGTAGGAGTCTTCCCATTTTATCCTTCTACCCACTTTTGGAGATGGCTCCAGAATAACAGATACATACCCCCTAATGCTTTGCAATTATAGTTCTGCTTTTACATGTGCTAGCTTACAAAGAAAGACAAGACTGGGTAGAAAATTCATTAGCAATGAAGTGCAACATTCTCTGCTTCCATCTAAGCCAGGGGGCATGTATCAAACACAGAATTGCTATTATTGGTGAAAGATCAGTCAAGGACTCCAGCCATCATCATTTTAACTGAAATTTCAGTGTCAGTAGCCAGAAAGTTTCCTCTGAGAACTAATAATTACTACAATATTTGGCTTTCTCCTATTAATCAGGAAGATTATGCTACTAGAAGGAAAAGTGTAAGGCCACAAAACTGGTTTCTGTCATGTACTCACTGCTCAAGCATTTTAGAAACTTATTTTCTGAAGTCAGATACAAAGCACACTCTTCTAAAGTCTTGTTGAATTGACAAGCTCTACTCTCAGAGCATAAGAAATACAGTATACATTTGTGAAATAACCAACTAGAATCCTGTCCAGCTGGAATATCAGAAAGGACACCACCAAGATCCAGAAAAACAAGATAGTTCTAGCAAAAGACAAAGTTGTGCCATGAGGGGAGGTTTATATTCAATAATCTGAAATAGCATTATTCAGTGTTTTTCCTGTTCCTCCCATAAACCCTTAAAACACAATAAGGACAGAATAGTAAGGACAGAATCTGTATATATATATGTATCTTTTTTTGAGAGTTGAAAACGTTTATTTCTGTAAAATTGCCTTTATCACAAAATATATCTTTTAAAATACAAGAAGATTTCCATAGTTTAAATTAATTGCCTAGCTCTTGTAATATGGAGTTTTCCAAAAGCAGTTTTCAGAATAATTACTGAGAATTAAATAATTCAGTTTTGCAACTTATATTTTAATATTCAAAATCATAAAATTTAAATCGTTTTGTATCAGGATTGATTCTGAAGTTTCTGAAGACCTCAATGTCTATTTAGAGGGCTCTATATTATCTTCTATTTTTTTAAATGCTATAGATTTTGGATAACACAGTGTTGAGAAAATAGCTTCCAAATAAAAACAAAACACAAATAACCCTGGAGGAAAAAAACCTATAAAGTACAATCCCCCCAAAAGTTAATACAGTATATTAGTTGAAAAACAAAGATTTGCAAAAGGCCTGGGATCTAATACACATTGCTTCATAATTTCTGAGTTTATGTGAGGTACTGACATTCCCTGGGAAAGGCTGCCAGGCTGTAGTTCTTGGGCCTAATCTGTAAAGGTGGAAGTCTGGCATTCATTTTAAAACTTTCTTTATAGGGAAAAAGGTTTGTCTTTAATAAAAAGGCAACTGAGGTCTAGCCAACTGGTAGGGAATGATTATCCCTTCTTTTTTCTTTTCACTTTTTTTCAGTTTTTATTTTGTATTATTACATGTTTACAGTGCATAATGATTATATTCCTCATTTCATTCCTTAAAATAACCCCACTTTAGATAGTTACTTATACCCCAAATCATGATCAGCTCTGGGATAATGCCCTGGAGACTGGTTTTATGTTCTATTCCACCCTTAGCCTGTCTATGAGATCCTGCAAGGCTGGTTTATTCCTCTTCTTTCACAGGCTATTAGTCTTGTGGAGCAATGTATAGGGCACATTCTCAAAGAGAAAATTGCAGAAAGGAATGCAAAAAAGTGAAAAAGGGCAAAAGGAACTGATTAACTTGGAACTTAGTTTATTTTATGTAAACATAGAAGCTTGTAACTTTTCTTTAAAAATCTCCCTTCTTGTCCAAATTCTCAGGTCTTGTGTGAGACACAGGTGAACATTTAGGAGACATAAGGAAAATACCAACAACCATTTCAGCAGTTAGAACAGCAAAAACTTACAGTTTTCCCACCGTAACATAATTTGTAACCTACTCATCAGTTCCACAAAGTAAAAATCTCTGAAATTTAATGTATAAAATGGAACTTTGTAAAATGCTGACTTGTCTTCTGAAAAGAAAGTTGGGAAACATCTAGAGTGGCAAAAAACATGAGACATCACTAGTCAGAAATTTGCTACATGTGATTTTTTTTTTTTGGTATTTGGGATTGAACTCATGACCACATGCTTGCCAGGCAGGTGCTTTACTGCTAAGCTACATCCCTGGCCCTGGTACGTGTAACTTACAAGTGTCTTCTCACTGTCTTGTAGTAGTTATCAAAAGTGATTTAAACTGGGTATGGTGGCACATGATTGTAATCCCAGCACTCTGGGAGACTGAGGCAGGAGGATTATAAATTCAAGTACAACCTGGACAATTTAGTAATTTAGAGAGATCTTGTCTCAAAACAAAGCAATAAAAGGGGCTGGTGATGTAGCTCAGAGAAAAGGCCCTGGATTCAATTCCCAGTACTTCCCAAAATGATTTAATACCTTCACTGCCTTTTTAACCTTGTTGAAATAAAGTTTTAGATTCAATATGGAAGTTAAACAGCAGTTAACAAAATGGAGGGTTTTTTTTTCAAATTATTTGCAAAAGAAGGTAGAATTTCAAAGACATAAATGGATATCCCTATTATATTTGTCTCTGGTCTAGATGCTCAATAAACTTAATCAAATGTAATAGAATTCTTGTTACTTGCAAAGTTGCTGGGCATTTTGGTGGTGGAGAAGTCTAAAGGTAACTAAAATGCTGCTTTTGATAGCAAGGAATTCAAAATTTTGTGGAATAAGTTAGGAAGACACATATTTCTGGTATAAATAATATTGCAGAGTTCACAAGTGGGTATGATAGCAATCAAGTAGGTGGTAATGAAAGCTTTTATAGAGAAGGTAGCATTTTTTTCTTATTGGTCTTGAAGGATAGGTAGGATTTCTATGGATACAGATGAGATAGGGTAATTTAAATTCAGAGATAATTTAAGAACATAGGCAATGAAAATAGGAAAGCAGAGTGTGTGCCTACAACAACTCTGTCTTTGGAGCTATGGCATTGCCTTTTATCACCCAAGGAAGTTTTTTAAATTTGAAGACTCTCATTTGGTTTTATGGAAGCTTGTTAATATGTAAATCCTTTAGCTACACTCTTTGTCAATTAAGATTAAGTTCATCCTGGAATATGCATTTTTCAACAGGCACTTCACTTAGCCTAGCAGCAACTTTGAGAGATCCAGACTAAGAAAAAAGGAAATATAAAAATAGGCACTTATAAATCATGTGGCTAAGAGCAAGAGCCTAGGAGGTAGAACCTGTGCAAAGAACAAACAGCTTAACATTTTCGTGGGCGGGAGGTACACGGAAGTGTGTAGAGGATAAAGTATTTCTTAATAATAAATATTTGAATAGCCTCTGGGGACATTCATCTCCAATACTAATTAGTTTATACTGTTCTCCAGAATATAAACTAACTGCAAACAAGGATATCTAAGGGAAGGTAATGTAACCAAGCATTATTCACTGGTAATGTGAGGTCAGGTGATGACCTTCTTACTGTCTCCAAGTAATTAATAGAATGCTTCTCAGAGCAGAGAAAAAGTCTACTAAACAGAAACTGGGTTTTAGATCTCAACAAAGACATTTAGACTTAGCTAAGTGAAAGAACTTACAGGCAAAATGGCAGTGAATGTTTGCAATAATTACATTGTCTAACCTGTGTTTCCTCCCTTCATCAAATTGGCCCACAAGAGGATCAGATAATATAGAAGCTAAAATTAGTCGAAAGCCTGATTAAAGGTGGCATACATGTAGAACATTTTTTTTTTTGCTATCAAAAATTCTGATGGAGGACCGGGGATTTAGCTCAGCGGTTCTGCTGCCTGCCTTGCATGCGCAAGGTCCTGAGTTTGATCCCCAGTATCAAAAAAAAAAAAAAAATCAAATGGAATAGTCATTAAGACAAAACTGGTGAATTCCCTAAGAGAAATAGCCAGGAAAACAATTTTCAGATTATTTGGTTATGGCCAAGTAGTCAGCTGTTTAACTATATGCAATTTATGAACATGTTTACCAGAAAAACTAGTGTTGAAAATCTTATCTGTTTTTATTTTTAAATTAATTTTATAGTTATACTTTTGATATATATAATGATCACATTAATCATAGGGAATGTATACCTGTACATAATATATCTTGATTCTTCCTTCTTCCCCATTCCCCTCTCCTCCCTTCAACTCTTCTTCTCCTCCTTATATACAAAAGCTTTGTTTCCATTTTTTCCTTCTATTGCTTTTTTTCTTTTCCCTTCCTTCCCTTCCCCCTAACCTCTCTCTTGTTTCCCTTCACATTTGAATGTTCTCCTCCTACTCTCTGATGTCTATTATCTATTTTGGTCCTTATTTATCCTTTTGGTTTCTCACACAAGGCAATGTGATATTTAAACATGTGTGTCCAATTTATTTCACTTGTTTGTCCTGCTTTATGGCAGAGTAGTACTTCATTGAATATAAAAACCACATCTTCTTTATCCATTCATCCATTGATGGGCATTTGGGCTGTTCCAAAGATTTAGTTATTACAAATTGTGCTGCTATAAACATGAGTGTGCATATATCTTTGTGGTATAATACTTTAAACTCTTTCAGGAAGATATCAATAATAGGTCAAAAGGAACCTCTTGTATTAGTCTTTTGAGGAATCTTCATACTGATTTCCATATTGGTTATGCCAATTTATACTCCAACCAACAATGGAGAAGGGTTCCTTTTCCCCACACAGCCTCACCAGCATTTGTTATTGGTTGATTTCTTAATAATAATAATCATACTTTCTGGAGTGAGATGGAATCAAAGTGTTGTGTTAATTTGTATTTCTCTAATGACTAATGATATGGAACATTTTTTCATTTTTTTGCTATTTGTACTTCTTCATCTGAGAAGTGTCTATTCATTTCAGATGCCCATTTTTGGACTGGGTCTTTAAATTTGGGAAGGGGGTTGATTTTTTTGAGTTCTTTATATATTCTAAACATTAATTCTTTGTCTGAGGAATAGCTGGTGAAAAATTTTTCAAATTCTGTGTATTGTCTTTTTACCCAGTTGGTGGTTTCTTTTTCTGTACAAAAGCTTTTTAACGTGATAAGATCTACACATAGGTGAAAATTTTAAATAATGAAAAAGGAGCCCTTAGATTTTCCATGTATGCTAGTAAGAATCAGGAAAAAAATCAATAAATTCTCTTATAGTCATTATTTTTTACTATGCATGTGTCATAATGATGAAGTTGCCTCACATACATATGCACACAAGTATTTGGGCTCACACCATTTGCAGGTACTTGCAGCACTAGGTATACTTTTTCTTGGCTTACTAAAGTGTGCAGCTAGTGAGAGTCTAAAATAAAATTTGCTTTTGAACAAATATTTACCTATAAAACTAGATTAGGTGGTTTCTGGGCAGAATTCCACACACCAAAATAGGTTCTCTACTTGCCAATGGTATGTTTCAAAGACCAGTATTAATTAGATAATTAAATGATGTGATACTTTATTTCCTATTCTCATATTTTTTCCTTTCCCTTCTGTACTTTCTCCTACCACTCCCACTGCCCCTTTGGACTTTTAATTCCTCTTTCACTTACTTATTATACATTTTAATTCTTATTTATACTTTCAGTTTCTCACACCAGAGAAACTATTCGGTAAATACACACGTGTGTCCTATTTATTTCACTTAAGAGTATGGCCTCAATGTGAAAACATTTAATTAAAATTATCTCTACTTTATCATTCTTTATGGATGAGTAGTACTCCATTTTATAAAAACATCACATTGTTCTTCAGTCTCCAGTTGATGGGCAATTGGGCTGTTTCCAAGTTTTAGATATTACAAACTGTGCTGCTATAAACATGGGTGCACTTATATCACTGTGTTATGATACTTTTAATTCTTTTGGGAAGATACGCAGCAGAAAAACAGCTGGGTCAAATGGGATCACTAATCCTAGTTTTTTGAGATATCTCCATACTGATTTCCACAGTGGTTGGACCAGGCTACACTCCCACTAAGAGTGGAGAAAGGTTCCTTTCTCCGCACACCCCCACCAGCATTTGTTATTGGTTGATTTCTTGACAGTAGCCATTCTTTCTGGGGGGAGGTGGAATCTCAGTGTGGTTTTCTTTTCTTTTTTTCCTTAAATTCTTTCATTGGTACATTTTAGGTATACAATACATTTTCATTTATCTTTGGGTGCTTGTACCTGTACATGATGTATCTTGGTTCTTATTTTTTCCCCATT
>NW_004624836.1:1769063-1829596 GCF_000247695.1 Heterocephalus glaber | reverse complement strand
TTCATTATACCAGGAAGGAAAACTGTTTAGTTCAATCATGACACCTT
Source organism: Heterocephalus glaber (assembly GCF_000247695.1). Next base: position 1,829,549 of record NW_004624836.1, on the reverse strand, counting down.
TGCCCAAGTCATGCAATCAGCATCACCATAGCATCAAATACCTCTTAAAGAATGACAATTTGTGGTAGTTATTAATCTATCACCTTTAAAAAATAAAGGGCCTCCTTCAAGGTGTGTCTTTGCTATCACAATAGACAACGTGGGCAGCAGTGTGCAGTTATATAAGTCAATGAGTCTCAGTAAGCTAGTCCCAGACCCATGAGATTCAGGCAGATTTCTGGTTGCACGTCCCACGTTGTGCTCCCTGTCCTCCTGCAGGGTTGCACTCTGCAAGTGTCTACTGCAGATTTCAGCTGCTTTTCCCCTGAAGAAAGTCCAGTTTCTGATGGGAGCTGATAATCCCTCCAACTTACCAATCACGATGATCTGGTGTGCCTTTATTGCAAAGATTCCTTTCACTTTTCCACTGGGCTTGTTCTCATCAGGGAGCCTGAGACAGGCACTCTCTCTGTTGTTCACTTCTGGAGCTCAGGACAATGGCTTTTGTCCCCCTGTGCCTCTTCAGTGTGTAACCAAGTAGCTGAACAGGCAGAAGGCCAGAGGCCGGGGGGGGGGGTGTTACTGTTGGAGGTGCCCATGCGGCCAAGCTGTCAGCTGGTGGTCCTGCCCAGGGGGGTCCTTCTCACCCTGTCCTGGTGGCTGGTGGAAAGCTGGTGGAGCAGGTCTGAGCAAGCAGGTTCTGGTCAGCCTGCAACCGATGGACCCCACTCGGCCCTGCTGGCTCCATTCTGCCCAGCCATCAGCTGGACGGCCTGCCCTGGGGGGGGGGGTGTCCTCCTCACCCTGTCCTGGTGGCTGGTGGAAAGCTTGTGGAGCAAGCCGGAGCAAGTGGTTCAGCATGGTTTTCATTTGTATCTCTTGAATGACCAGTGATGTTGAACATTTTTTCATATGTTTATTTGCTGTTTCAACATCTTTGTCTGAGAAATGTCTATTCATTTCAGATGCCCATTTTTGGATTGGGTCTTTAAATTTGGGAGGCCTGATTTTTTTAAACTTCTTTATTTATTCTAGGTAGTAGACCTTTGTCTGAGGAACAACTGATACAAATTCTTTCCCACAATGTGGATTGTCTCTTCACACTGTTGGTGGATTCTTTTGCTGTGCAGAAGCTTTTTAATAAGATGAAATCCAAATTGCTGATTCTATGTGCTACTTCTCGTGTAACTGAGGTTTTTTTTTAATGAAAACAATTCCTACTCCAATGTCTGCAAGAGTTCTACCTAACCTCTCTTCCAGCTGGTTTAGTGTTTCTGTTGTAATATTTAGATCTTTGATCCATTTTTATTTTAATTTAGTGCATGGTGAGAGACATAGGTCTAGTTTTAATCTTTGGCAAGCTGAAAGCCAGTTTTTCCAGCACCATTTATTAAAGAGGCTATCTTTCCTCCAGTGAGAGTGTTTGGCTCCTTTGTCAAAGATGAGGTGGCTGAGTATGTCTGGCGTTGTTTCTGCATCTTCTAATTTGTTCGACTGATCCCTGGGTCTGTTTCTTTGCCAGTACCATGCTGTTTTTTTTTGTTTTGTTTTTTTTTTGGTACCGGGGATTGAACTTGGGTCCTTACGCTTGCACAGCATTAGGCGAAACCACTGAGCTAAATCCCCAGCCCACTACCATGCTGTTTTTATCACAGTAGCTTTGTAGCATAATTTCAAGTTGGGGAATGTGATATCCCCTACCTTGTCTTTGTTGCCTAGAATTGCTTTTGCTATTCTAGGTCTCTTCTTGTTCAAAATGAATATTTTGATTGTTTTCTCAAGTTCTGTGAAGAATGCTGTTGGAATTTCAATTGGGATTGCATTGAATCTATGTAGCAGTTTTGGAAGTATGGCCATTTTCACTATATTTATTCTTCCTACCCAGGAGGAAGGAATGTCTTTCCATTTTCTGATATCTTCTTGTATCTCTTTATTCAGAGTGCTAAAGTTTTCAGAGTAGAGATCTTTGATTTCTTTTGTTAAGTTGATTCCTAGGTATTTCAGTTTTTTGGATGCTATTGTGAAAGGAATGGTTTCACCAGTTCCTCTCTCAGTGAATCTGTTGTTCATGTTCAGGAAGGCTACTGAGTTTTGTGTGTTGACCTTGTATCCAACTACTCTACTGAATTTGGTTATTGAGTCTAGAAAACTTTTGGTGGAGTTCTTGAGGTCTTGTATATAGAGTGTCATGTCATCTGCAAATAGTGACAATTTAAGTTCTTCATTTCCTATCTTTATTCCTTTTATTTCTTTCTCTTGTCTAATTGTCATGGCTAATGTTTCCAAAACTATATTGAACAGGAGTGGTGATAGTGGACATCCTTATCTTTTTCCTGATTTTAGTAGGAATTATTTAAGTTTTTGAGCATTTAGTATGATATTGGCTGTTGCTTTTTCATAGGTGGCTTTTATCAGTTTGAGATAAAGACTGTCCACTCCAATTTTCTGTAGCATTTTTTATCATGAATGAATGTTGGATTTTGATGAACACTTTTTCTGCATGTATGGAGATGATCATATGGTTTTTTCTTGGCTCTGTTAATATACTGTATTACATGTATTGATTTGCATATGTGGAACCATCCTTGCATGCCTGGGATGAATTCCACTTGGTCAGGTTGTATGATCTTCTTGATGATCTTCTGCATTCTGTTTGCCAGTATCTTATTAAGGATTTTTGCATCTATGTTCATTAGTGAGATTGGCCTATAGTTTTCTTTTTCAGTTGTGTCTTTCTCTGCTTTGGGGATCATGGTGATGCTTGCTTCTAGGAATAAATTTGGGAGTACTGCTTCCTGTTTAATTTCACTGAAGAGTTTAAACAGTAGTGCCAATAGTTCTTCTCTAAATGTCTTGTAGTATTCAGCAGTGAAGCCATCAGGATCCGAGGTTTTCTTTATTGGTAAGTTTTTATTTACCTTTTCAACTTTGTTATTTCATATTGGGTTGCTTAGAATTTTTAGGTCTTCTTCATTCAACTTTGGTAATTCAAATGTATCTAGGAATCTGTCCATTTTTTCTGTGTTTTCTATCTTATTGGTATATAGGTTCTGGAAGTAGGTACTGATGATCCTCTGGATTTCTGCTGGGTCTGTTGTAATTGCACCCTTTTCATTCTTAATTGCATGGATTTGGGCCTTTTCTTTCTGTTTTCCAATAAGGTTGGCTAAGGGGTTTTCAATTTTGTTTATTCTTTTGAAGAACCAACTCATGGCTTCATTGATTTTTGTATCATTCTCTTAGTTTCCATTGAATTGATTTATGCTCTGATCTTTATAATTTGCTCCCTTGTATTAGATTTGGGTTTGTCCTACTCTTCTTTTTCTAGAAATTTCAGGTTCAGTGTTAGGTTGTTTATTTGAGCTCACTCTGTTTTCCTAATATGAGTATTCACTACTATGCATTTCCCCCATAAGATTGCTTTTGTTGTGTCTCCAAAATTCTCATGTTTTATTGGCATTTTCATTTAATTGTAGCAACTGTCTGATTTCTTCTTTAATTTCCTCTGTGACCCATTGGTTGTTCAGAAGTGTGTTTTTCAATTTCCATGTGCTTATGAAATTCTGACAAATACTGGGTTGACTATAACATAAGCAAATGGAAAAATTTTTAAAAATGAAAATTTCAGACCTTACCCCAACATAATGAATCAATATATCTCAAGGAAATCTGTATTAAAAGCAAAACAGAACAACAGGAAAACACCAAAACTTCCCCAGAAGAATCTAATGATCTGTGAAGTGCATAAACCAGAAATTATTAAATGTTAATATACAGAAGAATCACCTTGGGTGACTGTTAAAATGCAAATTCTGATTGTGCAGGTATAGGGTTGGACCTGAGGATCTTCTGAATTATAACAAGCTCTCATGTGATATTGGTTTATAGACTTTGTCAAATAAGGGGATAGATTATTTCTCAGGTTCCTTTTACCTAAATTTTTGTGTAATTGTAAAGTGCCTTATGGGGACTGTAGCATATTACCCACACTCACCTCAAAACTTTTCATTCAAATTAATATATTTTTCTATGCGTAGACTGTTTCCTTTTTTAAAAAATTTGACGGACAATAATTGGCTTATTTTCTTTCACTTTCAGCTCTGCTTCACTTTCTCACTTTTTAGCCTTCAACACATATCTGAATAAGTCCTGAAAAACTGATCTGTTGAAGCTAAACATCCTGGAAGAGTGCACTAAAGCAAATCTTTCTTCTATGTGAGTGAAAAAAAGAAAGACAAGAAAATATCCTGCAAAACACCAGCAAAGAGATGGATATTGTCATATGGAAATTTGAGGAGCTGCTCTATGGTACATTCATAATCTAAATGGGAGAGAACCAACTATTATGAACCCCAGAAGGCCTTACACAATAGAATAAATAGGAGGAGAAAATTATAAGGCTTTTCATCTGTGCTTGCACATTACACTTCCATGTACTTACTGTGAATAAATCCAAGGCAAACATGCAGATAATTCTTTGAAAAGTTCTCAAATCAGACATAGAGGCTAACAGATGTGGCAAAAGATTATTTTATACTCATTCTCTCCATCCTTTTGATGATCTACCTTTTAGAAAGAGTAGCATTTAATGTAGATTTTCAATCATTGCTAGCAATAACAATGTCTCTAGAAAGAGTCATGCTTGCTAATGACACATGTAACAGGACCAATGGAGACAACCCAGATTTTCGGTACTTCATTTATGCAGTGACATATACTGTCATTCTTGTGCCTGGTCTCATAGGGAACATTTTAGCTTTATGGGTATTTTATGGCTATATGAAAGAAACCAAACGTGCTTTGATATTTATGATAAATTTAGCCATTGCAGACTTATTACAAGTTCTTTCCTTGCCCCTGAGGATATTTTACTATTTGAACCATGACTGGCCTTTTGGGACTGGCCTCTGTATGTTCTGTTTCTACCTAAAATATGTCAACATGTATGCAAGCATCTACTTTTTGGTCTGCATTAGCGTACGACGATTTTGGTTTCTCATGTACCCCTTTCGCTTCAGTTACTGCAAACAGAAATATGATTTGTACATCAGTATCACTGGCTGGCTGATCATCTGCCTTGCCTGTCTACTCTTCCCCCTTTTCAGAACCAGTGATTACACACCAGGCAACAAAACCAAATGCTTTGTGGATCTTCCTACCAGGAATGTCAATTTGACCCAGTCTGTTGCCATGATAACTGTTGGGGAGTTGATTGGGTTTGTTACTCCTCTTCTGATTGTCCTATATTGTACCTGGAAGACAGTTTTATCACTGCAAGATAAACATCCTGTTGCTCAAGACCTTGGAGAGAAAAAGAAAGCCTTGAAGATGATTCTAACCTGTGCAGGAGTATTCCTAATTTGCTTTGCACCCTATCACTTCAGTTTTCCTTTAGATTTCCTGGTCAAGTCTAATGAAATTAAAAGCTGTATAGCCAGAAGAGTGATTCCAATATTTCATTCTGTAGCACTGTGTCTTGCTAGTCTGAATTCCTGTCTTGACCCAATCATATACTATTTCACCACTAGTGAGTTCAGAAGACGTCTTTCAAGACAAGATTTGCATGATAGCATCAAACTACACACAAAATCCTTTTTAAGCAATCATACCACTTCTACCATGGCAACTGGATTATGCTAAACAACAACAACAACAAACCCTGAATGAGGGTAAAAGTATGTCAGAACACATTTGCAACACCTCAATCTACAGGAAGTACTCATTGGAAGAATTCACAGCTCTCCAGTTTTCCTTTATATGAGGAAATCACATCTTCACAATAGGACCTATTTGTAGCATTCTACTTCACCATCATTGATATTGGCATGTCCATGTAGAGATTTTGTTTATAACATCCTTAAAATTTGAACTAAAATTTCAGTGATATTGAATACTCATATGCTCTCAACTGGAGTCAGAAGCTTTATCTGTGAAACCAAGTCTCAAAGAGATTACTAGCTCAGGACCACCATAAACACTTAGCTCTGTTAGTAAAGATGATGAATCTCTATACTCAAAGGGAATGTCGCTGTCTATTTGTAATACAAATCACATTTCAACATCACATTTTTATTGTATTTTAAGTAGGATAGAAATTAGACTGCTCTGTGTGAACAAAATGTTAGCAACATGGGATCATCTTTATTTTTCCTATGTGATTACACTCCAGAAATTGAAGCTATTTTCTTTGTTCAGTATTAACAAGAAATAGAATCATTCAAACATGCTCACTGAATGAAAGTCTGACCTCAGGCCTCTGGCATATTTAAATTAGGAACGTTACATAGATTCACATACAATAACCCTATGCCACATTGAATCTACAATGTCAGGTAGTTTTCCCAGTTTCATCCAAGGTGACTAAAATGGCCTTAGCACCCAGTAGAAACCATAAATATGGTAGTAAAATTAGCTTTCTAAATATATTTCCAAAGAATTCCTCTGGAGTTGAATGGATCTGCCTAGTAAAGGGAGTTTCATAATGTCTTTAAAGTGATATTGAGGTAACTCACTGCACTTACTGAACCTATGCAAGAAGTAGTGCACTAATTAATCACTTAGCTTGATCCAGAATGAAAAGGTGACTGAAAGTGAACTACATCTCTTAAAAGTATTACCACATTTTATTTCTCATTCCAAGGCAGATGTCAGTTTTAAAGCCTTTTACACAATCCAAAGTAAGGTTTAGAGGCAGTCAATCACATCAAACCTAGAGTCTGCATTGATTTTTACTAAATCCAGCTTTAGCCAGCCAAGGCCAAAACATTATGAAGCCTTCACAGTCTACAATCCTGAAACTGGAGAAAACAATTCTTTAACATTCTGAGAAAAGAGAAGATTATTTTGACAGCCATATAGGCATCCCTTACACTGCCTTGCCCGCTATCTGCTTGGTAATAGTATGAAGGACAAAACTGGGATAGGAGTAGTAATTTAATCTGAGGCCATAAATATTAGAATAATTTTAAACATGTTTTACAAAAAGCTCCAAGTTTTATTTCCAATAGCCATGTGCTTTACAATGAAGAAACAGTCTACCTTTCATCCATAAGAAATGTGGAAACCAAGCAAGTGTTTTATTATACTTAGAGGAAGGGAAAATTTTAGGTACACTGTTAAGATACTAATACATTTTGGGGGAAAAACTGGTAAAATCACAATGAATTCTAATGATTAAGATTAATTGAATGTTTTATTGGCACATGTGTTGATTTTTGCTTCTACTTTGTTCTTAAGATAATGTATTAGACAAATGATTTTGTGCTGCTAGCAACAGTATAACTACAGATCTCCTAATTATGAATTTTAAATTATATGTTTTGATGTATTAGATGAGTTTTAAATGAATGTTAAATTTTGTTTTAAAAAGATTAACTATAATTGTGCCTGGTCTATTTGATTTAAAGGGATTTATGTTTGATTATACTTTAGTGTTGTATTGGGATTGCAAGCAATCATGTAGAGTACGAAATTGTGGGCATTTGTAGTGGAGAGTTTGTCTATACTATCTATTCTTACTATTCTCTAGATTAGTTTGAATTACATTTTTTTATGGTCACGTCTTAGGGTCACTGATGTAATTTTTTTAATTTGTACTGGGGATGAAATTGGAGCCTTACACTTGCGAGGCAGACAGTGGAACCACTGAGCTAAATCCCTGACCCATTGATGTAATTTTATCGACATATTAATTTCACTTCAAAGGTATCTTTTCTTAAATGGAGAGAATAAATTGTTCTAGAAGATTATTGACTTTTTTAGAGGATTGAAATCCATTTGCTAGACAGACAATTTATGTGATTCAGGGAGAAACGTTCAGTGTTCTTATGCTGCTTAAATAAGGTGCTACTTCTACTTAGGAATTTCTAAGTTGGTATCTGATACTCTGATTTACTATATTCCTCCCTCACTTCATGAATATGTTTTGCCTTCTACCCTATTCCTTTGTCCTTCTGGTTAATAGTCTAATCAACTTTTTTACCCTAAGGTGCTAAAGACTATTATTAGTTTAGTATAACATATCAAGGCATATCTGATTTCTAGACTTTAGGAGTAGGCATTGGCACAAAATAGTTTTAGTGGAGGAATTATAGACCAACTGGAAGAGAAGATATTTTGAAGAAAGTGACTCTTATACATACAAAAAGTGCTTACTTTACAAAAAAAAGCATAGCTTCCTGAAGCAGTGCCTTTCAGATTATATTTAGTAAGTGACTGCTTTGATTACCATTTTGGAGATGCTAATTTTACACTTGATCTTAGCCAAAAGGCCGAGAAGTGATGGAGATGCTAATTTTAAATAAATATATCCATAAATGTGGTTATCAGTTTCTTGGGTCTCTGTTATTTTCTACCTCTCTCTCCCAGCTTCCAGGGGAAACCCTAAACTGAAAAAGAAACACTACTTGGCTATTATCCACATACTTGCCTCTTCTCAGAAATTCCCCTTTCCTTGGTGAAATCTATTCAGACTTCTCATTTATTACTTTCTATGTTCCAAGAAATAGGGATACAAAGAATAAACACCCTCAACTATGATAATGCACAATTCAAAATAAGGAATCTCACATTTCCTATATAAAGTTGTTTAATTTTTTAATTTCAAAATACAAAAAATTATTGTATTGTCTCTGAGACAATAATGACAACATCAAAATCAAACTTTTTCTTATTGGAGTAAAAAAGTTCATCAGAATACTAACAAAAAGAGCAAAGGAATAGAGCAGAAAGCAAAACATATTGATGAATTGCGGGGTACATATAGTAAACCAGAGTATCAAAATATGAAAATGTCTTATGTTTTTATTGTCATTCAGTTAAGTAGCAAATTTTATTAGTTTGTAGTTCCATGAAGAGAAGCTCTCTACCCCAGGAACAACAGACTAAGATACCTTAGTCAAATACCTTGATCTGAAAGGGTGCATCAGTGGAACTCTTATGTAACTTAATCACCTTTTTGTTTTCACTTCCAAGGTACTGTGAAATACTTTACTTGATGCTTATTTACAGCTAAAATTTATAATATTCATTTTAATAATAAAGATTATGTCTGTAATTATGTGGAATTTTTCTCCCTCCAGTAGTCAATGTGTATTTAACCACGTATTTTAGCAAACCAATAAATTTGAGTGTCTTTGTCAGCATCCTTACACACATAAATGAAAGCCCCTTAAGGCTCTAATCTGCTTTTGTACAATGGGGAGGTACATTCAATTTTCAAAGAGAAATCTGAGCTACTTCCTCCAGCCTACCTTACTTCTGCCTCATTTTCCCTCCATAGGTAGACATCTTAGTATCCATTCCCTGCTAAAATTATTCTCCACCTTCAATGTAGACCAAGTTTATTTTAACTACTTAAATCTCTGTATTTGCAATTACAGGGCAGAAGAATGTTTTTTTCTTAATCTTAAGGATTGTTAAGACATGACAGTCTGATTTTTCTTGTGGAGTGGTAGGGGAAAACTTCATCCTCCACTGTTCCCTCTGTCTTTTTCAGACAAACCTATTCCAATACAAAAACAAAACAAATCAATTCAGGAAAATTGTCCTTCTCTTATCGTAGCTCTCTTTTTTCCACTTTAGCAGCTCCTTCCTCAGGTTATCTATATTGTTAATGTTTTCAAGAAACCCAGCTATCTTCTGTAATAACTAAGTTTCTAGGAGCTACACATTTTGGCTGTTGCAGGACAACTCCTCTAGAGTGTGGTAAATAGTTCACAAAGGAAGAATTTCCAATTATTTGGTAAACTTTATTACCATATTTTCTTGGAATGGTGGTAGTGATGGGTTAAGAGTGAAAGAAAAACTCTCAAGTAAATGCAGTTGTTTTAATTTACATAGTCCTCAATTTGTAAAGTGTATTATGTGTGAATGGAGGGGGTAGGAGAACAAGTTGTAGCTTTCTTGAACTTTACAGATCATTTCCTCAGCAGAACTTATTCAGACTTAACCACTACTTGATTTTGGCATTTTTCTTATATTGTTGACTAAATTCTCTTCATCCTACTCCTTATTGCACATCTTCTGACTCACCTTTAGGTATAGCCCTTATTCAAAAACTTGCATTTGCCTTCTTGTACCTCTTCAAAGAATAATAGAGAACTATTGGGGAGGACTGTCATTAGGCCTGGCTCCCAGGTCTGTTTCCTTCTTCTCTTCTTCCTCCTTTTCCCTCTTCATCTTCATTTTCATTTTTGTCTTCTCCTTTTTCCTTTTGCAGGACCTCTTCAAGATTGTTTCTGTACCAAAATGGTGGGATTTTTCAGAGATTTATATATAATACTGAATATCTAAAAATAGTAAGATTGTCAGCATTTGTACCTTTTAAATGCCAACTGAAAAGGATGGTAAAAATAAAAATGGTTTGAGGAAATGATCATCTAAATTATGGGTGCATGGAACAGAAGCACAAAGGGAGTGGTCATAGTATAAATTCCCTACACCACCTTTAACAAAAGTGGAACATACAGTGCTAGACTATAAACAGTCTGAAATTGCATTATTACCTTATGTCATTCAGCAAGTTGATCCATATATAAAGTATGTAGTACATTCTATTATGAAAAAGTTCAAATATATTCAAAAGAAAAGCAATCAGTACTTAATATTCAGCTTCAAACATTGTCAACACAAGACCAATTTCCTTTCTTTTATGCCCTCATTAATGTCTCGGTCTGAGATTATATTAAAGTACTATTCAGACATAAATGATTTTATCTGTAAATACTTTAGTAAGTTATAGTAGTATTTAAATTCACTTTTTGAAGGAGGGTCAAAAGATAATATGAAATAAAAACTGATTTTACATGTTTTTCAATAATGATATCAAATACTAAATTTCAACAAATAAAATTCTGTTTTATATTTGAGCAAGTTCTAACTCACATGAAAATATTAATTAACTTGACTTTGTATCCTTTAGTTAAATTTTCTTTTTACTACAGGACTGAGATAAAGACTGAAGTTGAATTCAGTGTTTAGAAACTCCTTGGTCCAAATTTATTATAGCCATTATTAGGAGTCCAAGTCATTCATTACCACTGGATATAAAAATATAAATGCGCACAGATTGAATTTCTTTTAGAGAAAATTATCCACTAAATGAGAAACATAGAGTAATATTACAATGCATATATCTAAATATACATTCCCTAAACTTTTTTATACTTTATTATTCTGAAACATGCCATAGTTATATGAACTCTGTGAACAACACTTACAGTTAGGTGGCTAGATTTGTATAAAGTTCCCTCATTTTCTTCCTTTACACATTTTCTTTCATTGAATCTATCTTGATGGAAACAGATTAGGTAGAATGTGGTTCAAGAGCCTTTGAAACTGGCTTGTGAAAAGAGTTTGGAAAGGTTCAGAGATACAAGCTGAAAAAGTAGAGCTAGAATGCTTTAGGCTGTACTTGATAAAGAGATTCTGGTCAGAGCTCAAAAGATGAAAAGGCTGATAAAAATCCTGCCCATAAAGACCAAGCTTGAGAGGTTTATGCTGAGAAGAAAGATTACATTGGCTGTTGGACTCAAGACAATGTGGGCTATGACTTGGCAAAAAGTTTGTCTGCATTTTACTCAAGTCCAGAGACTTTGCCTGAGACTGAGAATAAGGGCAGTGGACTAATTAATCTTACAAAAACTGTTTTGAGGTAGTCTAATATTGAGGTGGGAGCATGGGTACTACTGGGGCCTCTTAGCCAGATTTATGTTAAAAATCAAGAACAAAGGGTCAGGGATTTAGCTCAGTGGTTCCACCACTTGCCTCACAAGTGCAAGGACCCAAGTTCAATTCCTGGTACCAAAAAAAAAAAAAAAAAAAATCAAGAACAAAGAGCCCAGCAAAATAATTTAAAACATCATGAGTTTGGCTTAAAAAAAAGTCCCAATAAAACTGTAGACTACAAAGATAGAGCAAAAGAAAACTTAATTGCTAAAAAAGACAAAAAAAAAAGAAAACAGATAACCTGAGGACATCACAAAAACCAGCAGAACACCACCTTTTAGAGCCTCAGAGTTGCAAAAGTAAAAGACTTTCCTTTGACAAGAAAGCCCCAGAACATCATGTTCTAAAATGGCAGCAGCCTAAAAATGTTGTCACTCAAGATTTAATTCATAGGCACTGGACCACTACAGCAAAAATAAAAGAGAGAGAGAGAGAGCTTGGCTACTGCTTTAACTGGTCACAAACCTTGACATCATCCATGTCGTGCTGGTTTTAGGTACACACAAAATATTAGAGTTGTAGGGTCAAAAAGGCTTCTACCCAGGTTTCAAAAAAGGCCTGTGAGGCCAGGCAGTGTGCTCCTGAGAGGGAAGTGTATAAAGCTGTGAGTGTAAAGCCGAAGGTACAGTAGAGACCTGTTTGCCTTATTAGATTTTGATCTTGCTTTGTTTCCATTCCTTGCTATCCTCCTGTTCATAGATTTAAAAATAAAAATGTGTATCTTGTATCATTAAATATTAAAAGTGTTTAACTTTCTTTTCATTTATCAGGGATTTACAGCTAAGAGTTTGCCTTAAATCTCAGAAGAGACTTTAGACTTTTCACCAGTGCTAAAACTGTTAAGACTGACAACTCTTAGAAATAGACTAAATGTCTTTTGCATAAAGCCATATGCATAAGTCTCTGGGGGGCCATGGGAAGAATGTTAGATGTCTCTCCAAAGCCTCATGTAGTCATAGGTGGGCCTTTTTCAGAAGTGGCTGGATCTAGAGAGTGTGATGCTAAAATTAATTCATAGTACAATGCTAAGATCAAGGGTACTAAGATAAAGGATATGAGTGCCACCTGTCCTGAATAGCCTAGATAAGATATAAAAGATAAAAAGTGTTGTAGTCATCCTTTGTTGCTTTGCTACATTTTGCCCACCATAAACTGTTTGTCCCCTGTGATGTCTATCTGCCATCCACCCTGCCTTAAAGCCAGCCAATTATAAATTAAATCCTCTACAAACTGTGAGCTAAATAAACTTATCCTCCTTTAACTTTGAGTGTCAAATATTTTGTCCCTTACAACAAATAAACTAAGACACACAGCCTAGATGAACTTGCTCAGAGTATTACCTTCCTTCAAGATCAGATAGATTAACAGCAGTGGCTATACAACATGGAAGGGGACTAGTTCTCCTAACGGTTGAAACAAAAAGGGGGTTATGTTTATCCCTAAAAGAAGAATGTATTTCCCTTGTTAATAGGTATAAATAGTAAGAGTCATGGCACAAAAACTGTCTGGCTGTGCTTCCAAGATCCGTGTAAACCTATTTGAGTCATGGATGTCCTGGCCAAATATCTAGATTTGAGGGTCTTGTTTACTGTCTTAGACATGATGTTTAGTAATGCATCTCATTGACCAGGCTTGATCTGGTCATGAAATGTTTAGTGAATATCTCTTTAATTCCAAGCTACAATTTGGCAAGATACAAAACAAAACAAAACAAAACAACCCTAGTGTCGATCAGCAAAGCAGGCAGTGGAGGCAGATGATACTGTCTCAACCTGACACAGGCTATGCTGTCTCTGAGCAGATAAAACATAGAGCACAGAACAGGATGTTTTCAGCATAGAGACAAGACTACAAAATGCAACATCTCAATGCCAAATTACCTGATAACATCTATACATCTGCATGGACCCTGACTGTAAATATTTGCTCCAACTCTTGTATGTGACAGATATGCCAGACCCCTCTTCTAATGCCCTATAAAGCTTCCTGCTTTTCATTGGGACTGATGATCCTCTTGTCCTCAGTTCATCTGCACCTAGGTCAGTAAAGCCTATGCCTCATTCCACTAGCCTGCTTGGGTAGTCTCATTCCTCTCCACCCTTTGTCACAGTGATAGCCTTATGATTTAGATTTTACAAACTTAATCTCTTAATCAAATATTTTTCTTCTTGTTTGACAGCTTCAAACTACTGGTGATGACCATTACTCAAGATCAGAACCTGCTTCCATATCCGTAGTTCAGGGTGGTGGACTAGTTGATTTGGCAGAAGTAATTTTAAATCATTACAATTTGACAACTGTGGCATGAGAACCACTGGATACTTTTAGTCAAATCTATAATAAGCATGGGAAGATAAAAGGTAGGGCAAAAAATTTGAAAAACTTAAAGTCTGGGCAACAAAGAACCATGTGTAAAGATGGAGCTAAAGGAGGTTTGGCTTCTGAAGAGATTGGTGCCATTAAAAAAAAACAAGTTCTTTATACTAAACAAAGAAGAAAGATGTCTTAAAGGGGTCTCAAGGATCAGCAACACCTCACCTATTATAGGCTCATACATCCAAAAGTATAAAAGCATCATTTTAAAAGAGAACTCCTGTCCACCCTGGTTGAGAAGGGCCTCCTAGACAATTTATTCTGCAGTATTCATTTCACTGTGTTCTGCCATACAGGAACTCAGAAGCACTAGTCTTGGTCCAAAAGGGTCTGGTTACTGTGCATGCTAGTGGTAGGTTTTGTCATTCATCCACACGATTCTAGTTTTACTGACATGCAGAACCCAAGAATTATGGGGTCAGGGATACTTCAATACAGATGTCAAAAGAACACCTTGAGGGCTAGCCAAGGAGCCACTAAAAAAGTAGTGCATGAAGCTATGTGAATGAAGCAAAAGTTGCAGGGCAGTCCATAGGAAGTTAGAGATGCCAGAAATGTGGAATATTTGGTGAGAAAAGAAGTATGTGAATAGAGCCAGCACCAAAGGGAGGTCATGTGGGCTGCAATGAGTGAGGCCACCGCAGGCCTCTGAAAATTACATCACACCACTATGGGACTCAGATGTCTTATATGAAGCTACAGAACTTATTGTTTGCTCTGCTGGGTTTTAGTAGAAATCCTTGCTTTTTCCCTCATTTTAGAGGGAAAGTTTTCATTTTCTCCCCATTTAATATGATATTAGGTGTTGATTTGTCTTTTATCATCTTCAGGTAAGATTGTTCTGTGATAGTAACTGATTATGTCAAATTGAGTAAGAAACACTGAACTAAATTGACAGCATAGTTCTGGTTGTGAAAGACCCACCCTAGGGAGGACTGTCACTAGAATGCTGTAAAAAGGAAATGAAGAAGAAAGGCTGCTGCTTTGGTTTCTTCTGAGGGTTCCAGTCTTTGGTTCACATTGAATGTTGTCTTCAGCCTTCCAGTGCAGACTCTTCAGTCTCCAACAGATATTTCAGCCTTCTTCAGGCTCCTGATACAGACTCTCATGAGATTATACAGTGAACTCCAGGCTTTCAAATGGATCCTTCAGATCTTCAGCACACAGACAGTCATTTTGCACTCTCCCACATCTGACTGTGTGGGCAGCCATTGTAATCCAACCTTATAAATTCTTATACAATTGTATATCTTAGATTAAACCTGTTTCTCTAGTAAGCACTATTGATAAAGATTTTCATACTGGAAGTGACTCTAGAGAAACAGAATTATGAGATGAAATTCTTTAATGGTTTTAGGGGTTCCTGGGGTTGACTCTAATTTAATGAGACCTAATGATGCCATGGTCTCTCTCATACTGTGGAGAATACTGATAGTCGTTGGTGTGAACTGTTTAAAGTAATATGTGATATAGAACCATTTGATTATCCTAATTCACCACTTGTGAAATGTAAGGAACTTAGGGGTTCAATATATGAAGTTTTTGAACATTTTTGGGACAGTGGAAATATGACGCTAGCTCATTGCTCTCAGCATCTCTGGAAAAACTAGTGAAGGAAAAAAATGAGCTCAAAATACCCATAGGTAATCTAAATTCTTCTAACTGTGAGGACAAATAAAGGAAAATGAGGAGCTCAAAGATTCAAATTCCCAAGATCCTTTTATTTTCTAAATCTGTATCTGCTCTAGAGTCACTAAGCATGTCTTTCATTCTAGTCACCATCTCTGTAGTTATCTGAGATATTATTTCTTCTTTGATTTTTTTCTAGAACTTTATTCATCTGCTTTGTTGCTTCTGTTGTTACCACTTCAGAGAATCCAGGTGGGTGGCTTTCAGATTGTTCCACCTCATTGACCCCTGGGTTTGCCTTTAGTGAGCTGAAAGTCTGGGAGGGGATGTATCTTGTTTAAGTGTCTTCTCATTTTCTACTTTTTAAAAGTTTAATTCCTGGATTGATGCTTGTAAATTGCTTATGGTGCGTAGCTTTATTGCCAGTATGCAGAACCCTTAGGAAATGACTACTTCTCAGAAGTGTCTTCCAAGTGTAGCTGGCTTTTGAGTTTTGAGTCTGTTGCACTATCCTACCTCTTCAATTTATTGGAGATAAGAACTTTCTGCCCACTTTGCCCAGCTGCCAGTTCTTTGGTACTGGCCTATAGTTTGTTTTTTTTTTAAGACTTAGACGATCTCAGTCTTGGTATACCAGGAGGAACAAACAATAAGCACAATAATGTCACCTTGGCTAAAGCAGTACAATCAACAATAACAATAGCATCAAATATAGCCTAGAAAATGACAAACTGTGTTAACTATTAATTTGGTATCTTTAACCGTATGAACTAGATTTGTGGTTATATAACAAAATCTACTATGAATCCAAAAATTGTATGCAATTAATAAGCCCTTAATATGGCAATTTAGGGGAGAAGATTTAAAAAGCGTTGGAGGAAAACAGAGAAATAGAAGAAGACGTCAGAAGCAAGGCTGGAGGACAAACTTTAAGAAAGTGGTGAAGAAGACAAGGGGGAAAGAGAAAAGGAAAAAATAAAAACAAGAGCAGAATAGAACAAAAACTAGAAACCATGTTCAGACAATCAAGAAAAAATAAAACAAAACAGGAACCAGAAAGGAGGAAAAAAATAAAGAAAAAATAAAGAAAAAAAGAAAAAACCCATCCAATTCAAGGTGTGTCTCTGCTGTCACTGGTAGGCAATTTGGGCAGAGTCCAGAGCTGAATTGATTAATCCCAGGAAGCCAGCTGCAGCTTCATGGTGGGACAGTGGGTAATCCCAGCTGGTCTGCCCCTTTAGTTCCACTGAAGTTCAGGCCAGTTTCTGGCTATGAGGCTGGAAATGGCTTTGGGGTGAGGGGGAAGAAGTGGAAGGTGTCATGTACAGGTGCAAATTCCCTATGAGTGTTATCATTAGGTATATCTGAAATATACCAATAAATGTTTTGGTGTAAAAAAGATTTAACTTCCCAACTTCAGACACATATTTTAAAAAGTAAAAGTTTCTAAGTGGGCCTTAAAAGAGAATTTCCTCTCCTTTACCCACAGGACTGAGATTGCAGAAACCCAAAAACATGCCCTCATAATACCATTGGTTGATATACAGCATAAGTTTAATGCTTATCCTCAAATGGTATCTGTAGTAAAGGTGAGCGCTCTTATTGGAAAGGAATGGGATCCCATAAACTGGAGTGGAGATATTTGAAAGGACCCTGAGAAGGCTGAGGATATTTAGCTACTAGACTCTAATGAGATTATTTGGCTAGAGGAAGAGATTTCCCCACCCTCATCTCCTATGGTTCTAGCCTATTCTAGTATAATTGAGGAAACTAATCCTATATTGACCAAGTATGACAATGCTGACACTCCTCAGGACCCACCATCCCCACCCACTTTTGCCTCTAGGACAATAACCAGGTTCAAATCACAGGATGCTCCTAAGCATATGACCCATGAAGAGATATGCTATTCTCCCAAAGGACTTCTTGAGTTTTCTAATTCTTATAAGCAGAGGCCTGATGAGCAAATGTGGGAATGGATTTTATGAGTGTGGGATAATGGTGACAAAAATATACACCTAGATCAGGCTTAATTTGTTGATATGGGTCCATTAAGTAGAGACTTTGAATTTAATGTTGCCACTCATGGAGTAAAGGAAGGTTTTAATAGTTTATTTGGCTGGTTGGCAGAATTATGGATCAAAAGATGGCCCACTGCAAATGATTAGAGATGCCTGACATTCCATGATTTACTGTTCATGAGGGAATTCAGAGGCTTAGGGAGATGAGAATGCTGGAGTGAATTTGTAATGTCAAACCTAATCTGCCACACTGGGATGATCCAGAAAATGTACTCTTCACTAACACCTTGAGAAACAGATTCATGAAGGTAGCACCAACATCCATGAAGAGCCCTGTCATTGCTCTGCTCTGTGTGCCAAAACTTACGGTGGGAACTTCAATTGCTCAAATGGGAAACTTAAGGCCAATTGGTTTTTTTGGATCCCAGAGTGACAAGGGTCAAGTGACAGCACTAAACTGCCAAAGGCAGGGTATGTGAACTTACCATAATGGACAGTAGAAGCAGAACACTGATCAGAATAGTCTGATATGTGGAGACCTATAGCATTAGCTGATTAGCCACAGAATTCTCAAAAGTAAAATACACAGGAAGCCTATAAAATTTTTACTGGATTTATATAATCAAAAAACTTAAGGGCAAATGAACAGAAACATACTTCAAATCATAGTGGTAGGGAATTACAGCCTCTCAAACAGTTCCCGTATTTGAGCCAGTTTACAGACCCTGGACCCTTGAATAAAAGGAAGATCAGATCACTATGAGGAAGGACCCTGGTGCACCACCAAACTGAAGCCCTTTTCCAGAGTAACTGTACTTTGGGGGAAGGGAAATGATCAGACTTTTCAGGGACTACTGGACACTGGTTATGAAATAGCACTGATTCCAGGGGATCAAAAATGTAATTATGGCCCTCCAGTAAGAGTTGGGGTCAATGGAGGTCAGATGATCAATAGAATTTTAGTAAAGGTCTGACTCACACTATTTCTAAAAGGTCCTTGAATCCATCCTGTATTTATCTCCCCCATTTCAGAATGTATAATTGAGATAGATATACTTATCCTCACATTGGTTCCTTAACCTGTAGTGTGAGGATTATTATGACTGGAAAGGCCAAATGGAAGCCATTAGAGTTGCTTTTGCCTGGCAAAATCATAGACCAAAAACAGTATCACATTCCTAGAGGTATTTCATAAATTAGTGCCACTATCAAGAACTTGAAGGATGTGAGGGTGGTGGTCCCTACCACATTTCCATTTAATTCTCTCACTTGGCCTGTGCAGATGATGGATGTATGTAGGAGAATGATAGTAGATTACCATAAACTGAATCAAGTGTTGATTCTGATTGCAACCATTGTACCAGATGTGGTTGCCTTGCTTGAGAAGATTAATATATGTCCTGGTACTTCATATGCAGCTATTGACTCTGCAAATGCCTTCTTTTCCATACCTATCCATAAGGAAACAATTTGCTTTCAGCTAGCAAGTCCAGCAATACACCTTCATGTTCTACTTTAGGGTTATATTAACTCTCCAGCCCTGTGTCACAACTTAGTTTGCAGGGATCCTGAGTCCCTTACTCGCCCACAAGTTATCACACAGGTCCATTACATTGATGATGTTATGCTGATTGGACCAAGTGAGCAGAAGACTTGTTAGGAAAGCATTTGAGAGCCAGAGAATGGCAAATAAATTCAAGTAAATTTCAAGGTCCTACCTCAGCAAAATGTCTAATAGTCCAGTGGTGTGAGGCATGTAGAGATATCCCTTCGAAGATGAAAGGTAAGTTGTTGCATCTGGCTCCACCTACAACCAAAAAAGAGACACAAGAACTAGTAGGCCTGTTTGGATTTTGATGGCAACACATTCCTCACTTAAGTGTTTTACTCTGGCCCATTTACTGAGTGACTTGGAAAGTTACTAGTTTTGAGTGGTGCCCAGAAGAAGAAAAGGATCTGCAACAGGTCCAGGCTGATGTACAGGCTGCTTTGTCAATCAGGCCAAATGGTTCAATAGATCTAATGGTACTTGAAGTGTGAGTGGCAGATAGAGATGCTGTTTGGAGTTTGTGGCAGGCCCCCATAGATAAATTTCACCAGAGACCCTTAGGGCTTTAGAGCTTGGTTCTGCCATCATTAGCAGACAACTATTCTCTTTTTGAAAAACAGTTCCAGGCCTGATACTGGGCCTTGGAGGAAACTTTGCACTTGACCATGAGATACCATGCAACCTGAGCTGCCTATCATAAGCTGAGTATTATCTGATCCACCAAGTCATAAGGCTGGATGTGCGCAGCAACATTCTATCATTAAATGGAAATGGTGTAATGTGATTGAGCCAGAGCAGGTCCAGAGGTTATAAGTAAGCTACATAAAGAAGTTGTCCAGATATCCATGGCTCCTACTCCTGCTATATTGCCTTCTGTCTAGCAGCAAGCACTTATGGCCTCTTGGGGTGTACCATAGGATCAGCTGTCAGAGGAAGAGAAGGCTAGGGCTTGGTTTATGGATGTTTGTGTTTATTATGCTGGCATCACCCACAAGTTGGCAGCTGCAGCATTACAGCCCTTTTCTAGGATATCCCTGAAGGACAGTGGTGAAGGTAAATCTTCACAGTCAGCAGAACTTCAAGCAGTGCATCTTGTAGTACAGTTTTCTTGGAAGGAGAAATGGCCAGATGTGCACTGTATACTGATTCAAGGGCTGTAGCCAGTGATCTGGCTGGATGATCAGGAACTTGGAAGGAACATAATTGAAAAATGTATGACAAAGATATTTGGGGAAGAGGTATGTGGATAGACCTTTCCTTATGGGAAAAGGATGCAAAAATATTTGTATGCCATGTAAACATTCACCAGAAATTGTCTTCAACAAAAGAGGACTTTTACAATATAGTGGATATAATGACCCATTCTGTAGATAGTGATTGACTTCATTCTTCAGCCACTCCTGTCTTTGCCCAATGGGCTCATTAATAGAGTGGCCATGGTGGCAGGGATGGAGATTATGCATGGGGTCAGCAACATGGACACCCACCCTCTCAACAAGGCTGATCAGGCTCTAGGTAATGCTGACTGCCCAATATGCCAACAGCAGAGACTAACATTAAGCCCCTAACATGGGACCATTGCCTCCGGTGATCAGCCTGTGACCCGGTGGTAGGTTGATTATATTGGACCTCTTTCATCATAGAAAGGACAGTGCTTTTACCTTATCAGCATAGATACTTTTCTAAATATAGATTTGCCTTCGCTACATGTAATGCTTCTGCAAAATCTACCATTCGTGGAACTCATAGAATGCCTTCTGCCCAGCATTGCCTCTGAGCAAGGAGTATATTTTGCAGCCAAAGAAGTGAGACAATGGGATAATGCTCACAGAATTCACCGGCCTTACCATGTTTCTCACCATCCAGAAGCAGCTGGATTAATAATAATGTGGAATAATCTTTTGAAGACACAGTTACAGTGACAGCTAGGTGGCCATAGCTTGCATGAATAGCCCAAGGTACTTCAACAGGGTGTATATGCTTTGAATCAGCATCCACTATATGATATACTCTGTCTCCCACAGCCAGGATTCATGGGTCTAGGAATCAAGGGGTGGAATGGAGAATGGTACCATTCACCATTACCCCCAGTGATCCACTAGCAAAAATTTTGCTTCCTATTCCCATGACCTTATGTTCTGTTGTTTTAGAAATCTTAGTTCTAGAAGGGGGAAGGCATGTACCAGGAAGCACAATGACAGCATTGAATTTCAAGCTAAGAATACCCCCTGATCATTTTGGTCTCCTCACACCTCTGAGGAAACAAGCTAAAAAGGGAGTTACAGTGTTGGTGGGGGTGATTGGTCCAGACTATCAAAAGGAAATTGCACTATTACTTCACAATAGTGGAAAGGAAGAATACACTTGGAGTTCAAGAGATCCCTTAGCTTGTCTCCTAGGATTACCATGCCTTGTTATTAAATTCAATAGTAAATTACAAAAACCCAATTGAGGCAGAAATACAAATGGTCCAGCACCTTCAAGAATGTAGTTATGAGTCACTCTACTACAGAAAGAACCAAGATCTGCTGAGGTGCTTGCTGAAGGTCAAGAAAACACCAAGTGGCTAGTAGAAGAAGGTAATTCTAAATCCCACGAACCTGTAATCAGCTAAAACAAGGATTGTAATTGTACTAGTTCTCTCCTATTATGCTTCCAGTGTATTATAGTGTTGATGGACTTAATATTGGTTCTTAAGTATTGTTAAACCTATGTCTAATTTATGAAATGTTAAGAGTAAGCATCAGTCTAAGAAAACATGCCCTAGAAATTCTGGAGAGGGAATTAGTGTGTTTCCATTTGAATGCAGGATAGTTATAACATGTTAGGTGTAATTATGAACTTGTCTTTGTATCTGGATCCTATGGTTTAAAGGAATGTGTCTGGTTGTCTAGTTGAGAAGGTGTGGATTGTGATTGTTAAATGACTGAGTCAATTTGAATAAGAAATGGCCAACTAATTTGACTCAGCAACATTCTATGTGTGGAAGACCCACCCTAGGGAGGATTGTCACCAGAATGATATAAAAGGGGAATGAAGAAGGAAGGCTTCTGCTTCTGTTTCTTTGGAGGAGCTCCATTTTTCATCTTCACCTTGAATATTGTTTTCAGCCTTCCATCATGGACACTTTGGCCTCCTGATACAGACTAGCATGGCACAGAAAGTGAGCTTGAGATTTTGACTATACTCTTTAGGTCTTCAGTATGCAGATAGTCCTTTTGCACTCTTCCACATCTGACTGTGTGGATAACTATTATAAGCCAATATTGTAAATTCTTTTATGCTTATATATCTTACATTAAATCTGCTTTTCTAGTAAGCACTGACGATAAAGCTAATTCTGGAGTTATTATCCTTATAGCAAACATTCTCAGGGCCTACCACGAAGCATGTTACTTAGTACATATTCACATTTAGACTATTTAGTAATGCAACTATTAAAACTGGTAAGTTGCTGTAATTTTTCTCTCTTAGCTGAAGTTGGAAATAGGTTGTCTTCTTTAATGTCTTTGGACATATGATTAAATGTTTTGTCAGTTTATTTTTATTCTCTTTGAGCTTAGTGAATATCTTATGGATTTATTTACTGTATTTGTTTCTTCTTTGGACATTTCAAGTATTTTAGCCATTTGGCTTTTGAGTTCTGTGTGTCTTGTTTCATTTCAATACCCATGAGAGATCACATTTTGGGGGGTTAAGAGTTGTCTTTTGTCTCATGTTTCATTATTTTTGTGCTTGAGGTTGAGGATAAACTATGGGGCAGAAAAACATGATCACTATCCTAGAAATCTCATTAGTAAGTGCATGTTTCCTTTTGATGTGTCTTTGGCTTTTGTTATGTTTTGATGTTTATGTACTTCTTCACCCTTGTAATAGAATGAGTCCCTTTTTCTGAGATGCAAAAAGAGAATTTCTACCAATCATATTATCAACTACAAAACCAACCATATATCAATCATGTAATCTAAAACTTGTTTTAACAATTTTTCCCATTTTTTTCAATAACCAAGAAAGTCTGTGATATAGTACTGATGACAAGTAGGCTGAGATGTAGAGAGAAGAAAAAATGAAGAGGAAAATAAATAAAATAGTTCAGACAAAAGAGAAGAAGTACAAAATATACCAATGAATGAAAGAAAAGAGATAGGACTTTGTTGGTATTATTTTTATATCTGGAGTGGAGGGTGGCCAGAGAGTAGTGTTGAGAGTTTATTTATGGGGATAAGATAAAGGAAGAAGAAAAAGAAAAAAAGTATAATTGGAAATTGAGGAAAACTAGAAGAAGGTAAACACAAAGTAATAATCTAATAGAAAGTTTGTTTTTGAATCCTCTATATACAATTTTTGGTGAGAATTAACCTGACATGCCCATGAGAGATACAATCTAAAGTAAAACACTGGTTAGTTTCAGATGAAAGTAGAAAAAGAAAAAAGAGATAAAAGAAATCCTACCATTAACTGTTATGGTTTAGATCTAAAATGGTCCCAAAGCCTCATATATTTAGGAGACTGTATTATGGACATTGTATTATGTATTATGATTTATTATTTGGAGGTGAGGTCTGGTCAAAAGAGTTCATGACCTAGGTGGTATGTCTACTTTCCCAACTCCTTCCTTTACTCTGTGCTTCTGGGCTTCAATAAGGTAAACATCCTTTTCCTCAGCCACACTATTTCTTCTTGAGAGCTAGCAGCCCATGGACTAAAACTAAACTAAAATAAACCTCTAGTCCTCAAGATTTGTGGGTGTTAGGTATTATGTCTCAGCGATGAGAACGTAACTAAGACACACACATACCAAAACAAAAAGTAGAGTCCCCTTAGTGTTATTTATATCTATAGCCAAGTCCAGGAAGTTGGACATATTTGGTTGAGTTGGTTCCCCTCCTACAATTTGTCCTCTTGTTTGCTAGTAAGTGAAAGGGCTTGTGAGACCACAGTAACCACTGAGACTTCTTCTTGTTCCCTCCTTTGACAGTGCTCTGCTTGGTTTTGATTGGGCTCCTGAAGATGTGCCTAGCCAGAATGTTATGGCTTGTATCTAGATGTCCTCCTAAAGCCTCATGTGCTCATTGGTGAGGCTTTTGGGAGGTGGCTGGATCATGGGTGTGTAATGCTAATTTAGGGTGCGATGCAAATTTAGAATGTGTGATAGTGGAATTAAAGTTATGTGATAACTAAATTGATTTAGCATAGATCTGGATGTGGATTATGGAAGCCCCACCTTGGGTGTGGGTGGCAGTGATCATTAACCTTATAGCTTGGATAGAATATAAAGAGACAGGAATTATACTGCTGTTTGATACCTCCTGCCTGGCATGCCATGAACTGTTTCTCTACTATGCCAACCTTCTCTAGAGCCAGCTGAATATGGATTTAAACTTCTATAAAATGTGAACTGAAATAAATCTTTCCTCTTTTTAAATTGTGGGTGTCAGATATTTTGTCCCAGGAATGAGAAAAGTAACTAAGACATAGAGGTTTTATTTTTGTTTTGTTTCTTTACTCTGTCTTATGTATTTATGAGTGGAGAATCATAAATTGTTAATTAACTTTGTTCATGTGAGCAAAGAATTTTCCATGAATTGGGTAGCACTCAGAAACAGAAAAGAATCAGAGAGCTCTGCCAAGCAGTGTGAGTGGCAGAGTTTTATAAGTTAAAAGCAGCATCAAAGTAAATAAATTATTTGATTAAATACTCCTAAGGGATTTGCCTTATTTTCATAAAAAGCCCCTAGTAAAGATTAGCTGGTCATTTCTGATTGGGTAAGTTTGTTTCATGTTGATATTTACATTAGCTTTCAGTTTGCCTATGTAGGAACCCAAGATGTTGGAGAGCTTTCAGCATAATGGACTTCCAATTAAACTTTTAAAAACAATACCTTGCACCATTCAAGCTATGGAAGAAGCCAACAAATAGTGGTAAAAGATAAGAATCTGGATCTCCAAACACCTTGCAAAGAAAATCTACCATTCTGGCTAAGACATTTACATAAATAAGAAATGTTTCCATATGGTTTAACCTATCATTCTATTAACAACAGCTGAATTAAGCTATCACTTTATTAACAATAGTCAGGTATAGTCACAGCAATGACCCCACTTCTAGTAACAAATTCTGTCTTTTTTTTTCTCATTGCTGGGACAACGTATCTGATACCCAAAGTTAAAGGAGGAGAAGTTTATTTAGCTCTCAGTTTGTAGAGATTTTTAATTTTTAATCAGCTGGCTCTAAGGCAAGGTGGATGACAGACAGGCATCACAGAGGAGAAACAGTTTATGGTGGGCAGAAAGCATAAAACAACAAAGGATGACTGCAGCTCTTTTTATCTCATATCTTATCAAGGCTACTTAGGGCAAGTAGCTCTCACACCCTTAATCTTAGTGCTTTTGATCATAATATTATACCATGAATCAGTTTAGCATCACATACTCTAGATCCAGCCACCTCTTGAAAAGCCCCACCCTCAAGCCATAATACTGTGTTAAGTTTTTGGGTGGCTGTTGATGATAGGAGAAATACCTAATTAGCATTAATGTCTTGTGTAGGTAGTCACTGTTTATTATCTTTATTATAGGAACTTTTTAAATAATCCGGGATGATCCCAAAAGAAACAGCAAAGACAAAAAAGATATCATGTTATAACATGGAAAAGAGACCTAAGGTGTAGTAAACAGCACAGTAATGAGACTACTCACACAATTTATTTAGAGAAAGCAAATCATTTTACTTATCTGGTTCACCAGAGTAGTTGGTGGTTTTTGTTTTGTTTTGTTTTAAAGAAACTTGAGGTTGTCTACTGCTTCACAGGTGTAAAATGTTTGTGGTCCTTTTTTTTTTTTTGTCTTCTGGTGTCTCAGGTGATTTGAGTTTTACCCTGGAGAGGTGAATCCAACCATCTACTTCTTCTATCTTAATGGCAGAAGGAATGGTTAAGGCCATTCCATTAGGGTATCAGTTGCTCCTGGGGTTCACCCTCTTTCCAGATCTTGATCAGGACCTGGTCACCAGGGCAGATTTTGGGGTGACAATTATTGTTAGTCTCTGGGAGTGAAAGAATCTTATTTCCATATTCCTGGAGGGCCTATTGTAAAGTTCCTAGATGGGTCACATGTTGAAGGAATTGGGAAGTTTCAGTGTCAGTGAGTTGATCAGATGTCTAAAAGGGCCTCTCATAAAGTATCTCAAACAGACTGAGATTAAGTTTGTATTGGAGTGCTACTGGAAGTATTGTTAAGACAAATGGAAGGAGATCTAGCCACTTATGGTGGGTTTCTTGACACAGCTTGGCTAAGGTTAATTTAAGAGTATAATTTGTTCTCTGAGCCTTTCCTGATGATTGGGGTCTCCACACTTTATGGAGATTATACTTAATTCCTAATACATTGGCAAATCCCTATGTGATTTGGGATGTGAAAGAGGGTCCATTATTATCTGGATAGATTTATGCAGTCCAAATCTAGGGATTACTTCTTTAAGGAGGACTTTCACACCCTCTAAAGACCATTCTGACCTGTCAGGGAAGGCCTTTATACATCAGTAAAGGTATCAGTGCATACCAGGAGGTGTGTATATCCTTTGCATGTAGGCAAATGGGTGAAAGTCCATTTGCCAGTCTTCTCCAGGGGAAGTCTCATGTCTTTGTACTGATTCAGGCAATGGAGGAGGATGAGTCTGTGGGTTATGGAGGGCACAGACAGGACATGCCTTTCAGACATATGTTACAACATTATGGACTCCAGGCCTTATAAGAAGCCTATGTGCCATAGCAGTGGTGGCATGTCACTCTAGGTGGAAGGCATCATGTATGGACTTAATGACTTTCCATTGCACTCATTGTAGCAAAAACAATTGAGGTCCTACATTCCACCATTGGCCCCTTGAATTGCTCTCTCATTACAAATCATTTGAAGCTCTTCTGTAGAGTATCCTGGTTCTAATTCAAGATCTTGGAATTGAACTATGGGTAGAGTTGTTGATGGGCCCAAATTACATTGCAGAGTGGCCTGTTTGGCAGTGGAATCTGCCTTAGAATTGCCCTGGAAGACAGGGTCCATGGAAGCCTGATGTCCCTTGCAGTGGACAACTGCTTACCTCTCTTGGGTGGTTTATTGCCTCAAGGAGGTTGAGGATCTCTGGTCCATGTTTTAGTGGAGACTGGTGACTGGTCAAAAGTCCTCTTTCTTTTCAGATGGCTGCATGTGCATGTAGGACCAGAAAAGCTATATATATATATATATATATATGGGAAAGGAAAGAAAGGAAAGGAAAAAATATTAGAAAAGGAGAAAATGGAAACAAAGTCTTTGTGATTGGGGGGTGGGAGGTTGAAGGGAGGGCAGGGGAATGGGGAAAAAAGAACCAAGATATATCATGTAAAGGTACAAATCCTCAATGATGAATGTCATCATATTTTATACCTAAAATGCACCAAGAAACTTAATTAATTAAAAAAATAATGGCCTGATATTTAGTGAGTCTTTTTCCAGTCATCTACAAACGTCCCTTGAGTTCTAACAGAACTTTAACTTGATGTGGATTTAGAACTAAGAGCTTTTGTCTTAAGTTATCTTAGAAGGTTCCTAGACAAATAGTGCTATAGTGGCTATTCCTCACAGGCAGCTAGGCCAGACTTGTGATACTCCATCCAGTCACTTGGAAAAGCAAGCCACTAGTCAGATTTCCTAGCCTAGATGTTGAGTTAGTACTCTCATGGCTACTCCCTGTCTCTCAGCCATGAAGAGAGAAAAGGGATTAGAAGAGATGAAAGGGATTAGATCTGGGATTCCTATTCCTGGGGCCTGCATCAAGGCTCATTTTAAAGTTTGAAATGCTTCTTGAGCAGATGTTGTCCATTTTAAGGGTTCAGTTTCTGGTTCTCGAGTTGCCTCATATTGTGATTTGGGCATTACTTCAAAATGGGCTAACCATATGTGGCAGAAGATTGCCATTCCCATGAAAGCCCTCAGTTGTTATTTGAACTCTGGAAGCCCTAGATGATAGATTGCCTCTGTTCTTGAGAACAGTTGTCTTTGTCATGGAGTTAAGATATATCCCAGATAAGTCACTTTTTTGTTGAAATATCTGGGCCTTGTGTTGGGAACCTTGTAACCCCATTTTGCTAGGAAAGTGAGTCTGAATAGAGTTCTTATCAGATAACTCCTTTTTGGGGCTATAAATGAGGGGCTATGTGCTGTAATAGGCCTCCCCTTTTGAATTTTAGTTCTCTCAGGTCTTGAGCTAAAGCCTATGAAAACAAGTAGGGTCTATCTCTAAAGGCATGAGGCAAGATAGGCCAAGTATACTTTTGGTGAAGTCTTGTTTGGGGATCCTTCCATTCAAATGTGAAGAAATGTTGCGAGCTAGGATCCACAGGAGCAAAAAAGAAATTGTCTTTGAGATCAAAGACAGAGAACCATTTAGTATCTCCTGGGATCTGTACTAAAAGGCTGTATGGATCTATTAATGAGTAAATATGTACCACTGCCTCATTGGTTGCTCTGAGATCTTGTACTAGGAGATGCACTCCTGATGGCTTCACTACTAGTAAAATGGGTGTATTGCATGGGTTTTGACATGGCACTAGTAATCCTGCATCCACAAACTTATCAATAATAGATTTAACCCAAATTTAGCTTATTTTTTGAGGAAATAATGTCATCTGTGAGGATATACATTAGTGTCTTTTATCTGGTGAATACTGGAGTGGCCTTGACAGCCCTCCCTAGTGTGCCATCATATCATATCATGCTTGAGGATCTACTCCCAGCATAGACATTGGGCTCCATTTGGTCAGGCTGGCTGGTTCTTGGGAAAGTAGGACACAAGTTGCTAGAGGTTTTAGTGTCCAGGTGGCCCTGAATAGGAAGAGTATATCTCTTCTAATTATTGGTATAGGGCATTCCAGTATTGCCATAAAGGCAATTTGGAAAAGGAAATTATCCAAATGGCAATTCAGAATAAAGGTAAAGAAAGCTGTCCAGTTATCCCCCTCAAAGCCCACAACAACTTTAGAATGAGATGAAATCTCACCCCAATAAAAAACTAGAACTGAATAAGTCACGCCAGTGTCACAGAGGAATGTGTTTTGTTTGCCTGCTATACCTAAAGTTGCCCAAGGCTCCTGTGAAGCAATTATGATACTCTAGTGTTTGAGCCTTGCAGGATACCTCACCACTCACTCTTCTGGGCCTTCTTCCCTGGCCACCATGGTGAGGGATGACCCCCTCTCTGGAAATGAGGACATTCTCTGTTTCAATGCCAAGAGTCTTCTCCTGTGTTCTGACAGGTCCAACCAGGGCTAGTTTCTGAGGGCATTCCTTTGCCTGGTGCCTGTTCCCTTGCATTTGAAGCACTCTGACTTGCTCTCATCATTCTTTGGATTACTTTGGATTCTCATAGTGTTGTGGGCTTTGTCATGAGCCTTATAAAATAGGGCGATCGTGGCTTTAGCCTTACTCCTTTTCTTATCCTTTTCTCATTTGTCCTCTACTTTATCATGGTTACTGAATACCAAATAAGCTTCATTGACCAATTGGCTTATTTCAGTTTGTAGGCCCAGTTGGAGTTTTTGGAGTTTTTTCCTAATATCTGGAGCTGACTGATTAATAAAGTTCTGCCTTAGGGAAAAGACCTTCTCCTGACCTTCTCTAGACTCTGAGTCTAAATTAGGGTATTTTTTTTGGTACTGGGGATTGAACTCAGGACCTTGCACTTACGAGGCAGGCTTGATGCCACTGAGCTAAATTCCTGGCCCAAAATTAGTATATTTATGGAGTGCCTCTTCAAGCAGATGCTGAAAAGGAACTGGATTCTCACTGGGGCCCTGACTAATAGACCTGAGCTTATTTTAGTTCAGAGTTGGGCATCCTTTGTCACATACCAGCTAAAATGGCTTTGATGTATAACTGTACAACTTCCATTTGGCTTCTCCATGCCCTATGTTATAATCTCGCTGAGGCCCCTCTTTGAACCCAGATAATGCAGCAGTTGGCTGATTGTCAGAAGGTGAAGTTGCAAAGGCTTTATTATTGGCCTACTTTGCGGCCTTTATAATCTTTTATTTTCTGCTGTGCAACAACAGACGAAGATGAATTGGACATCTCATCAGGTCAGATCAAAAGCCATTGTGAGGGTATGGAAATCATTAGTGGGAACCTTACAGGGCATCTCTTGATAGCCTGAGCCTTTAAGCCCCAGGTGTATTACCTGGTAAGGCTGAATTTCTTGGGCTCTAGCAGGCCTGTCCCTTGGTCAGTCCCTTTTAGCAGGGTATTTCCTGCCAGCAGGCCTGGCCCTAGAGAAGAGATCAAGCCACAAAGCATATACATCAAATAAAAGTCAGGTACTCTGTAAATTCAATCAGCAAATACAAGTTATACCTCCTTCAGATAGCAGCATAAACTAAGACACAGTTATAAAATGAAAGCAACCCTGAGTGAAAAAGAGAGCAAACCAATATCAACAAACTACTCCAAGAATCTACAGCTCTAGGTGGGGTTTTAGGACCTAGAGAGGATGAGTCAGCTAGTCTGTTTGGCTTCTGCTTGCTGCTGGCTGGTGCCTGCAGGAGTAGTGGTGAGAGATTTAAAGGGACAAATTTTTCTCTTCCCTTATAGGTAGACAATGAACCTCTTAACTCTGATTTTTTTAGTTATCCAGAACCAAACAAATGGAACACTCTGATAGTCCAAAGCCTGAGGGAGGAGGGGGGATCAGAAAAGAAGGAAAATTACTAAAACCTATGGAAATCCATGAACCACAGGGAAGCACAAACACCCCCTGTGCTAAACAAAGAGCTGCTGAAATCCAGGGCAAGTCATCAAGCACTCCACAGAGAGAAACAAAAATTCAGATGGAATGGGTCCATGTCTCCTTGTCCCCTGCTATGGGCAGCTATGCCAAAGCATTTTCCTAAGGCCTTCTCCTCTACTCCACTGGGCTTATACCCATCCCTGTTGGGGCATGTGTCAAAGCCTCCAAGATAGTCTTTCCATATTGTGTCAACCAATAACAGAATATAAGCCCAACTCATGGGCAGGGACTCCTGTCCCTCGTAAGTTCCTTTTGTTTCCCAATTTAGCCTTTTCATGGGACTCCTCTGCCTCTTGTCTTGGGAATCCATTGTTCACCCAGAAAGGGGAAGATAGAGGGCCTCTCGTGGGAGTGGGCAGTTACCTTTCTTGCTGGCTAGGTGTCTGGCTGCCCACTTCTGCTGAAGTCTCTGGGCTGCTGATGCCTCATATGTTTGGTTAGATCTCTGGACTGCTGTGCAATACAAGCCCTTGGATCATTGTTTAGTGAGGTCTCCAAAGGTTTGGTAATGACCTTCAGGCTTAGCTCACCAGATATTACAGTTAAATGGGCCAATACCAGTGCAGGTTCTTGTGTACAACTGGCAAAAAATTGCCAAGTGTACACCCAATAGTATTAAGTGGCTATATTTATTGAAGAGCATGGTAAAGGTAGCAGCAGAAACAGGAAAAGGGGTAGAGGGAAAAGAGGGCTGATAAATCATGCTTTTAGCATTTAAAAGCCAGACACTTCTGGCTTTGGTTACTCCCCACTGAATCTCCTTTGGCACCAGTGCTCTGCTGCTAGGGCATGGTGATCTCTTAGGCTTTTGTCATTTTAGTTTGTACCTCTCTTGGGATAATGGAAGCAGGAATACCTAGAGAGTGCTATTCACAGTTAAATGGAAGGAAAGGAGTGACTCTCTCAGCTCTTTTATTTCTAATTGAACTAAAGCTGCTTAGTTTATGGGGGTAAGTAAGCAAATAAGAGGTAGAGCACCAGAGAAAAAGGGGTCAGGGATCATATATATGGTATTAAAGTTCATATCTCCATGAACCACCCAGCCACACTCATAAGTGTGCTTTACTACTCCCCTGAATATTCCTTAGTTCAAACAAGTTAACAAATCATGATCAACATTCAATCATCATAGCTCTAAGCTTGAACTTTCCACTACTTGAACAACAAAGTTTGAAAAAAATCTACTCAATGTTTGTAATTTTGCTTGGTAGTTGAACTGAAAAACTGACTAGAAAAAAACCTATATGGGCTGAGGGTGAGCCATGGGTCATGTTTCACCAAGGTCACAAAGGGGTGATGCTTCTTTTTAAGCATAGTTCTTGTCCAGACAATGTATAGTGATTGTATTAGTGCATTGAAACATCAATCAGTGTGCTTTCTTCGCATTTTATGTCTGTAAAATGTCATAGTCATGTATCTGAAGAAAGTTAGTGATAGCAGCAATAAAGTTAAGGGGAAAACTGTGAGAATCACAATAGAATCAAAGAAAGAAATCACTGCAAAATTTGTTAAAATACTGGAAAAATGAATTTAGAAGTGTAATTTTGGGTTTGGGGCCTCAGAACCAATTTTTTGGTTTTCTGTTATTCCTGATGAGCAAAATATGTTCAGTTCTCAAACATTTTGTTGTTTGAATACAAATTTGGAACAAATTGAGTTCAACAACAGAGATATCACTGCACTTTGTATATCTTTGATGAAATATTTTATCCCTGGGGTAAATACTATATTAAAATTTCTATACTGTTATGACCTTGAACACTAGCTTTACCACTTTTCTCCAGAAAACCCACATATCTGTTTTTGATAACTCAGTTTATTCATACGTAAACTGAGATTACAAGATTAAGATTTCTAGAGCCAATTTCAGTATTAATGGTTTGTGGTCTTATAAAATTATCTGTGTTACCAATATAATCAGAAATGTTCCTGAATGTCCTTTCTACACTATAATGTGTGGCATAAAATATTTCTGTCCTCTGAGGCTTCAATTTTGGAAAAATCATGAATTTTTTTTCCAGATAGGAAAACACCAGTGTAGAGTTAGGCATTGCAGTGAAAGCTTACAAGTCATATACTTCACAGTTTAGTGTTTTATGTCATATTTGGTACCTTGGTCTACAGTGTGTAACTATTCCTAGCACATTAAGGAGAAAAAATGCAAGTGCTACCATGTGATTCCCTTCACAATTAAGAGTTCTTGTAGCCATAGAATATACTCAGAATAATTACATTAGGTCATCACAATAAGAGTAGCCCAAACATGGATTTCACATTCCAGAAAAAAATGTCATGAAGACAAAGTATTATAGATAGGTGAGTTAGGTAGAAATATTATAGGGAGTCAGATAGGGCTAGGTAATTGAGAGGATCAGGGCAAAGGCAAAACACACCACAGCTGCACAGAGACACATTGGCTGAAAACCAGGCCTTAAGATAAAGACAAGATGATCAGACCTACATACTTCCTCAAAGAACAAACACTGGGCCTAGTGAAGCCTAGATAGACATCAACTACCCCAGTGGGTGAACAGAGACCTCTGGACCCACCACTTCCTAGAAGAATCTTTGTTCTTTCCATCCACATTTGTTATGTGACTTTTTTCCCAATTGGACACCATTACCTAAGTGACTATACTTTTAACCTTATTGGAAGTTCACGGCTGTGTCCCACCTTGTATCCACGTGGGTTTTACTCTGTAAAACACCTCTGTAAAGTGGGGTTCCCAGGCTGCCCACTTGGGACCCCTCCTGCCCCTCAGGAGCTTACCTATCAATAAATATCTTCCTACTCTTAACCTTTGTTGTTCCTAGGACTCATTCTTCAATTTCTAGAGAACAAGAACTCAGAGTATCATACATTTAATAGGTTGGGAGATATGATATTTCATATTTCAACTCCAGTATTATTTCTTATAACAAAAGGAGTGGTTGACATATGGTTGTAGTTTTCAAAATACACTAAAGGAAAGCATTAAGCAATTTCTTCAACTATCACCATTATTTTATTAAAAAAAAACACATTTTGGTCAAGTGGTGACACACATCTGTAAGCCCAGTGCTCCAGATGTTAAGATGGATTCCCCTGAGTTAAAGGCCACCTTTGGCTACATAGTGAGTTCAAGGACAGCTTGAATGACATAGTAAGACACTATCTCAAAAAACCAAAATAAGTTATTTTAAACTTATAACCCCAAGTAAAGAAAGTAGCTAAACTCAGAATAAAAGATAGCTGTTTAAATGGACCAGTTATCCTTGTAGAAAACTGTATTGTTTATATTTTATTTTTGTGGGTTTTTTTGTATTATTATTTTGAAATTGCTATATTGCAGATTTTAAAGAAATGA
Source organism: Heterocephalus glaber (assembly GCF_000247695.1). The sequence goes on along the minus strand of NW_004624836.1, from coordinate 1,795,109 downwards.
TTCCATTTTCAAGTTTCAAGTGGAATAGCAATGGAATTCTTGGCTATTAGCTCTTGAAATTATTTTAAGATCATAAATCTGGGCTTAATGCCCAAAATAATTTTCCAAGGAAATTAGAATATATGTTGAAAATAATAAATTCTATAGAGAAAAGAGAAAAAATTGTGAATATTTTCACAATAAACATAGACATGCAGATATCTATTATGTTTGCTTACTTTTTTGTCAATGGGTATATAGTAGAGTTGGAGTACATAGCAGTTCTACTTTAGTCAGTTTTTGTTTTTTGTGTAAACTTCATACTGACTTCCAAACTGACCATACTAATTCATTTTCCCAACAACAGTGTGTAAAGATTCCTTTTTTTGTTTTTTACTACATCTTCACTAGAATTTACTTATGGAACCTCAATGTAGTTTTGATTTACATCTCCTTGATGGCTAAAAATGTTTAACATTCTTTCATAAATTTGTTTGTTCATCACAAAAATCAAGCTATGGAATCAATTTACATGCCCATCAACAGAAAACTGGATAAAAAATATGGTATATAATATACAATAAAATAGTTTTTAGTTAAAAAGAAGAATAATGTGGCTTGTAGGAAAATGGATGGAACTCTAGGTTATCATGTTAAGTGAAATTAGCCAGACACAGGAAGATAAGCACTGCATATTATTTCATATGTCAAATCTAAAATAAGAAAGGATAATCTGAAAATAGAAGATAACTATTAGACAAGAGGAAGGGGTTCAAAAGGTGGAGAGACACAGGGTGAAAATAAGGAAAGGGGATGTAGAGATGGAGGGAAATAGGTGAGGAGGTGAAGAAGAAGAAAAATGAATCAAGATACATTAAGTGCATGTCCCTACTTCCTAAGATGAATGTACACTTAATGTGCTGCAAATATGCACTAATAAAATGAAATCAGAAAAAAACAGAATCCCTGATGGGTTGAGCAGGTGGAGATGGGATCCCTCTAAATGCACAGACAATTGTTGGGAAGGCAGTGGCTTTTGAGATGGAAGTCTGAATTTGGGGGAAAAAAGATGCAAAACTATACCATTTTTCTGATATCAATGCATTTATACATATTTTTAGTATGAGGTAATGTTTCTTTTTTATTTTAATGTAATACATGTATATATTAATAAAGAAAATATAATCCCAGTTCTATGAAAAAATAATTTTAATAACAAAAATAATTAGAGAATAACAGTGATGAATAATCTGTGTATCACGATCTTAAAAGAATACATTTTTCAATTACTAATATATGTCTCAATTAATTTCCTAATTTTGCTACACCTCTTTTGTGCATAAAATACTTTAATTAACAAGGTCTCACACACTCAGTATAATTTTGAACAACTTTGTCCTATTTCAAAATATCTATTATGCATTTTGGTCCTTATTTACACTTGCAGTTTCTTACACAAGAGAGATGATATTTACACGTGTGTTCAATTTATTTCACTTAAGAGTATGGGTTCAAGGTGCATTCATTTACCAGAAATGTTTCAAGGTTATCCTGCTTTATGGCTAAGTAGTACTCCATTATATAAAAAACACATCTTTTTTATTCATTCATCAGTTGATGGGCATTTGGGTTGTTTTCAAGATTTAACTATTACAAACTGTGCTATTATAAACATGAGTATGAATATATCGCTGTGGTATGATGCTTTTAATTCTTTTGGGAAAATACCCAGAAGGGGAATAGTTGGGTCAAATGGGACCTGTAATTCTAGATTTTTGAGGAATTTCCATACTGATTTTCACATCAATCTACACTCCCTACCAGAATTTGTTGTTAGTTGATTTTTTGATAATAACCATTCTTTCTGGAGTAAGATAGAATCTCAGCATTGTTTAAATTTGCAGCTCTCGAATGACCAGTGTTGTTGAACATTTATTCATGTATTTATTTGCTATTTCTATTTCTTCATGCCCATTTTTGGATTGGGTCTTTAAATTTGGGTGGGCTATTTTTTTCAATTCTTTGTATGTTCTAGATACCAGTCCTTTGTCTGAGGAATCCTTAGATAAATTTTTTTTCCCACTGTTTGTTGTCTTTTCACTCTGTTGGTGATTTCTTTTGCTGTGAAAAAAGATTTTTAATAAGATGAGATGCAATTTGTTGATTCTTTGTAGTACTTGCCATGTGGTGAGAGTTTTGTTCATAAAGTCTTTGCCTACACCTACGTCCTCAAGTGTTCTATGTATTTTCCTTCTAGCAGATTTAGTGTTTCTGTTTTAGTGTTTAGATCATTGATCCATCTTGATTTTAGTTTAGTGCATGGTGAGAGATATGGGTCTAATTTTAGTCTTTGGCATGTAGAAAGCCAGTTTTTTCCAGCACCATTTATTAAAGAGGCTTTCTTCCAGTGAATATGTTTGGCCGCTTTGTCAATGATAAGGTGTCTGAGTGTGTTTGGCATTGCTTCTGCATCTTTCAATCTGTTCCATTGATCCTCAGTTCTGTTTTTTTTCCAGTACCATGCTGTTTTTATCACAGTAGCTCTGTAGTATAATTTCAAATCAGGGATTATGATGCCTATTGCCTTGTCTTTGTTGCCCAGAACTGTTTTTGCCATTCTAGGTCTATTCTGGTTCCAAATGAATTTTAGGAATGACTTCTCTAGTACTATGTGACCTGTTTATGGTATTTTGATTGGGATTGCATTAAATCTGTATAAAAATTTTGGGAGTAAGGCCATTTTCCCTATGTTGGTTCTTCCTACCCACAAGTAAGGGATATCTTTCCAACTTTTGATATTCACTTTGATTGCATTTTCAATGGAAAGAACTTTTACTTCCATTGTTAGTTTGATTCATAAGTGTTTTAATTTTGGGGGGTTTTTTGGTATTGGGGATTGAACTCGGGTCCCTGTGTTTGCACAGCAGGCAGCAAAACCACTGAGCCAAATCCCCAGACCAGTTTTAATTTTTTTTATGCTATTAAGAAAAGTGTTGATTCCCCGATTTCTTTCTCAGTGACTTTGTTATTTGTATGTAGGAATGCTATTGATTTTTTGAGTGTTGACTTTGTATCCAGCTATGCTTCTGAATTTGGTTATTAAATCTAGAAGTCTTTTAATGGAGTTTATGGGGTCTTCTATATAGAGTACCATGTCATCCTCAAATAATGATAATTTAACCTCTTTCTTTTCTATCTTTATTCCTTTTATTTCTTTCTCTTGCCTAATTGCTCTGGCTAATGTTTCCTGAATTGTATTGAATAAGAGTAGTGCCAGTGGATATCCTTGTCTTGGTCATCATTTTAGAGTGAAAGCTTTCATTTTTTGACCATTTAGTATGATGTTGGCTTTTGGTTTTTCATAGATGGCTTTTATCAGGTTGAGATACAGACCATCTATTCCAATTTTCTGTAAGGCTGTTATCATGAATGGGTGTTGGACTTTGTCAAATGCTTTTTCTGTGTCTGTTGTGATGACCATGTAATTTTTGTCTTTGGCTTTGTTGATGCAGTGTATTACATTTCTGGATTTGTGTATGTTGTACCATCCCTGCATGCCTGGGATGAATCCTATTTGGTCATGGTATATAATCTTAATGATTTGCTGCATTCTGTTTGTCAGTATCTTATAGAGGATTTTTGTGTCTATGTTCATGAGGGAGATTGGCCTGTAGTTCTCTTTTTTGGTTGAGTCTTTCTTGGGTTTTGGTATCAGGAATGCTTCCAGGAATGATTTTTTAAATTAATTTTATTGGTACATTTTAGGTATACAATATAATGACATTCATCATTGGAGATTTGTACCTTTATATAGTATATCTTGATTCTTATTTTTTCCGTATTCCCCTGCCCTCCCTTCAACCCCTCCACCCCTCTCTATTTACAAAGACTTTGTTTCCATTTTTTCATTTTCTCATGTTAGTTCCATTCCCTTCTTTCCTTTCCCCTACCCTTCCCACTTCCCCTTCCCCTTTGCACCTTTTCTTCCTATTTCACATTATCTATTATACATTTTGACCTTTATTTACACTTTCAGTTTCTCACATTGCTTCCTTTTCAATTTGATTGAACAGTTTGAAGAGTAGTGGCTTCTGTAAATTTCTTGTAGAATTCAGCAGTGAAGCGGTCAGGACCTGAGCTTTTCTTTGTTGGTAAGTTTTACTTACAGTTTCAATTTCATTGACTGATACCGGATTATTTAGAATATTTATACCTTCATGATTCAGCTTTGGTAATTCATATGTATCTAAGAATCTGTCCATTTCGTTTGTATTTTCAATCTTATTAGAGTACAGGTTCTCGAAGCAGATATTGATGATCCTCTAGATTTCCACAGGATCCATTGTGATTTTACCCTTTTCATTCCTGTGTGAATTTGAGTCTTTTCTTTCTTTTTTTTTTTTTGATAAGGTTGGCTAAGGGTTTATCAATTTTATTTAATCTTTCAAAGAGCCAATTCTTCATTGATTCTTTTTATTGTTTTCTTAGTCTCAACTGCATTAATTTCTCCTCTAATCTTTATAATTTCCTCCCTCAGATGAGCTTTGGGTTTGACTTGTTCTTTCCCTAGACATTTATTGTGAGCTCATTCTTTTTTCCTTATGTGGGAATTTACTGCAATAAATTTTCCTCTTAGAATGGCTTTCATTGCATCCCATAGGTTTTGGTATGTTGTATCAGCATTATCATTTAAGAGTATATGCTATTTAATTTGTTCTTTAATTTCATCTGTGACCCATTGGTTGCTCAGGAGGGTGTTATATAATTTCCATGTATCTATGCAGTTTTTGTGGTTTCTTTTGCTATTGATTTCCAGTTTCATTGCACTGTGGTCATATAATATTCATGGGATAATTTCAATTCCCTTGCATTTAATTAAGCATGTTCTATGGGCTAGTATGTCATCTATTTTGGAGAATATCCCATGTGCAGCTAAGAAGAATGTGTAACTAGACAAAAATCAACAAAGAAATATCAGAACTGAACCAAGCTTGTGAACAAATGTACTCAGTTTATTTCCACAAACACTTTTCATGTGGATAAAAGAGATATTTAAGTTTAAAGATTCAGAACTTCATCAATTCATCTCAAAGTTTGAAAACCCAATATTTCTGCTAACTTAAAACTTTCAGTGTCTTTATTTCCTCATTAAACTTAACAGAACTTCAGTCTCCTTATCAAAGAATAAAAATAATACTAAAATTTTGTATGCATTTGTTTCAGGATTGTTATTCTTAGTAAATATGAAAATATTGTTCAGTATATTGCATAAAATATAAATTAAAATATTGCATAATAGAGTGTGTTTTCATTAGTGCTAGTTATTTTAACCAATCCTTCCTAGTGGCTCAGTAGTATGAGAACTTATTAGAACATCTAGTGGAAATCTTCTAATTCAAATTTATTCTGTGACAACTAAAATTTGAATATTTTTCTTTGATTGTACTTTTAAGAATCTCTAAACATATAAGTGTGAATATACTCACTATTTTTAAAACTCAGTTTTATAGGAAAGCCATTAGACAGGGCCATCATAAATATATAGTCTAGCCATTTCACTAGATCCAGAAAATTAAGGAATTTTTAATCACTTGTGGAAAGGATAATAACAACTTTCAGAAGATCTAAGGGTTTCCATTTACTATGGTAAAACTAGTACAACTTTGTCATGTAATGATGCCTAAGAACACAGTATTGGTCAGATAGAGCTCCCCATGTTGAAAAAACTAGCAGTTTTTACAAAAGGCTGGAGTGTGTGTGTGTGTGTGTGTGTGTGTGTGTATTTGTTTGTGCAAATGTTAACAAAATTAGTACACTAATAAACATAAAACTCAAAATAGTGGTTATCACTGCAAGAAAACAGAGAAATAAGGTTGGACAAATATAATATTGGTAATTTCCAGTTATTAATTTTAGTGATGTATTTTTGGGTATTTGATTTATGTTTAATTTGTAATTTTAAATAACATACATGTGATGTTTATATCCTTTTAGAAATTTCAAATAGACTCTACAAATTTCTATTTGGCATAACTGAATTATAAAGAGGTAGGAGTGTTTAAGAATTGAGCCATACATGATGGGAGGGAAAAAAGGATAGTAGGACTCAAAATCTACTCATAAAAATATTGTACAGCAGTAGAGCCTTGATAGATGAAAAGAAATTTACCATGGGGAGAATTGACAAAATTTTAACATGAGTTAAAATATAGCCAAAGTATATCATAGGTAGAAAAGATAATTGTGTAATAGTCAAGGTCCAGAAAAGAGCTAAATAATAGATTCAATCTAAGTAAAGAGAAGCATTTATTAAAGAAATTATTTTAAAAGATATGGAGAGGGAGTAAGGAAATCACAGGGAGAGTACAATGTGCTACACAAAAAGCTTAAAGACAAGGAGCAGTTATTAAAACCCAGAGGGGGAAGCTGACACTAATGTCTGTGGCACCCTGTTGGGTCCCACTCACCAAGCCATAAAGGACCCTGGGATCACGAGCCCTGACCACAACCAGTGCCACCTCTTCTTGGGTCTCCATAGCACAGAACAACAGAGGTGGAAACCAAGTTACAGATATGATGAAAGAAGAGACCAACAAACACAACTGGAGTTTCGGTTTTTTTTTTTTTTTTTTTTTTGGTACCGGGGATCGAACTTGGGTCCTTGTGCTTGCGCAGCAGGTGGTGAAACCACTGAGCTAAATCCCCGGCCCATCTGGAGTTTCACTTCAGGGCTGAAGTGTTATGCTACCACAGAGACTGGGGGGAGAGATAGCCTTAGAACATAGGATTGGAGAGGGGAAAGCTAAATAGGGATCTCTTGTAATCCTGGGGAGGCCCAGTCAGACCAGGAAGATCATGAGGCCTGTACTGTTGTGCGAGGTCAGGTTTTGAGGGTGAAGTCATCAGAGGCAGTGATCTTGATGAAAGAAGCTTGTCTAGAGGTATGCTTCAGCTCTGGCATTGAAAAAATTAGTGGTCTGAAGTACTATAGGCCAATATATGGGTGGACTAATTATATTCACTGAAATCATAATCTTCTTTGTTCTGGTTAAGGGCTTTTCATGAGGGGTTCCTAGGGTTCTCAATATCCAGCTGATCTCCAATGCCATTTGTTGTTGCTGAATTTATTATTAAAACCAAGGTAACGTAATAGTGGCTGACACTGATTTTCTCTTTGTGCCAATATCTGGAGTTTTTTTGGGGGGTGGGCATCATAAACAATACAAAAAGGCATGCATACACACAGGAACCTGGGGAAACAAGGCAACAGTATACCCCCCCTAAAGCAGATCAAGGAAGACACAAATGGAGTGGAAAGCAACTATTAGATAGCAGAACTCTACAAAAAGATTATAGAAAAGTTGAGGAAACTAAATGAGTTCAAAGAAGAAATGAACCAAAACTTCACAGAGTATTACTCAAAATGCTCAAAGTGGATTTGGGGAAAATAAGTAAAAATTGGAAGAGCTGACCAAAATGGCTCAAAACATGAATGACAAATTCATCAAAGATATAGAATCCTCAAAATGATATTAGTCAGAAACACCTGAAATTTAAAAATATATAAAATTCATAAATTGCAGATATGAACAATGTGAAGGCAGAGTGTTTAAAATATAGGAGAAAATGATAAACTATGAAGCAGTACTCAAAGAAACCATAAAAATTAGAAAACAACAATAAGCCACTCAGCAGCTACTAGATGAGAATGAAAAGACCAACCTAAAGATAATTGGAGTTAGAGAAAGACAGCACAATATAATTATTACTGTTTACAGAAAATACAGCAGAAAATGTTTTATATATGAGAAAAGAATTACATATAGAAGTAAGTGAGGCTTACAAAACACCAAACAACTATGATGAAAAAAGCTCATCAAAGCAGTTGTCCAACAAAAATACAGAATTTTATAAGCAGTAAGAGAAAAGCAAAGAAAAAAAAACCAATCACATATAACCCATTAGAAGTATAGTAGACTACTCAGCACAAACTATAAAAGCTAGAAGAGGTTAGAGCAAAGTATTTCCTGCCCTAAGAGGAAACAACTTCCAACCCAAAAGAACAAAACCAGAAAGCTCTCCTTCAAAATATGTGCAGAAATAAGGACACATCATGAAAAAGACCCATTTAAGAGGTATATAAATACTAAACTAGCACTCCAATGAGTATTAAAAAACATCCTAAACAGAAAAAATGAATCCAATAAAACTAAAAACCCAGATGAAATAAAAACTGAAAACAATGTAAATGGGTAACAACAACAAAAACTGACAGGAAAAGAAAAACAAAGATGTAACCAAGAGAGAAAGAGTGCAATGACAGTAAATAATCAACACATTTCAGTAATATCTCTCAACATAAATGGCCCCAACTCTCCAATTAAAAGACACAAATTGGCAGGTTGTGTCAGAAAAAAACAATCCATTGATTTGTTGCATTTAAGAAACTCATCAAATCTAAAAAATATATTCATAGTTTAAAACTCAAATGATGGAAAACAATATTTCATGCACCAGGATCCCCAAACAAGCAGAGATAGCAATTTTAATCTCAGATATGATAAAATTCCAGCTAAAACTGATGACAAAAGACAAAGTTATGATATGCTGGTTAAGTGAAGAATCCAAAAGGAATAGATAACACTTATAAATACTTATGCACCAAATACTGGAACACCTATCTTCATAAAAGAAATACTGTTGAACATAAAAGATCAAAGAAATACTAACACAAGGATAATGGAGGATCATAACACCACACTATCACAAAGAGATAGATGAAGAAAACAGGAAGTCTAAAAATAAACATCAGAGTAGAAATACACCTTTGAACATATGGACTTAATAGATATCCAACAGTGTTCCAAACAACTATAACAGAGTATACATTCTTTTCTTCAGTTTATGGTACTTTCTCCAAAGTATATCACATACTAGTCCACAAAGCCTGCTTGACTAAATATTAAAAAAACTCAAAATCATCTCATGTGTGCTATCAGAACACTGTGCAATGAAAACAGAAATTGATGACAGAACTCACAGGAAATATATAAGCACCTGGAAAGTTGAAAATACATTCCTAAAAAAAACAATGGGTCACAGAAGAAATCAGGGTAAAAACTAAAAGTTTTTTGAAGTTAATCACAATGCCTATACAACACACTGGAACCCAAAAGACAATGAGAAAACAGTCTGAAGAGGGAAGTTAATTGCACTTAATACTCACATTAGAAAAATGTGAGCAAGCTCAAATAATCCTATGAGGAATCTTAATAAACTTGAGAAACAACAATAATATAGGGCCTTAATCAAAATTAATGAGGGAAATTATAATGATTAGAGCAGAAATCAATGAAATCAAGATTAAAAGTAAATACAATGAATCAATGAATTGCTGAGCTGATTCTTCAAAAAAAATAAACAAAATAGATAAACTTTTAGCCAAATTTACCAAGAGAAAGAGAGAAAAGATTCACATCAATATAATTAGAAATGAGAAAGTGAAATTGCAACTGACACCATAAAAAGCCAGTAGATAGTGACTGCTAGCAAAAATCCTATTCCAAAAAATTGGAAGATTTTTAAGAAACAGATACCTAGTCTCATACAAATTACCAATGATAACCAAACAAGAAGCAAAAATATTGAACAACCCAATTACAAGCAATAAAATTGAGACAGTAATAAAAAATCTACAGACTATAAAAAGCTCAGAACCTGATGGATTCACAGCTAAATTCCACAAAACCTTTAAGGATGTTAAATGACCTACAATTCTTAAACTCTTCAAATAAGTTGAAATTTATGGAGGGATTCCAAATTCATTTATGAAAGCCATTTATCTGATTCCAAAATCAGATAAAGACCTAACAAAAAAGGAAAACTGTAGGCCAATCTCCTTAATCAACATAGTTGCAAAAATCTTCAAGACATTAGTGAATAGAATGAAACACATAAACAAAAAGTTCATATATCATGACAAAGTAGGTTCCATTCCAGAGATGCAAGGATGGTGCAACATATGCAAACCAATACATGTGATGCATCACATAAAGAGAAATATCTTAGTTACTTTTCTCTCATTGTTGATACAGAATGTCCAACACACAAAGTTAAAGGGGAAAGGTTTATTTGACTTACAGTTCATAGAGGTTTCAGTCCATAATCCATTGGCTCCAAGGCAGGGTGGCAGCAGGGCAATGATTCATGGCAGTGGAAGACAGCAAAAGGAACAAGGGACCTTATAAGTGTCTATCTGGTTCTTTTATCTTATTTAGACTACTTAGGGCAGTTAGCACTCACGCCCTTAATCCTAGTGCCCTTGGGCCTAGCCCCACCATGAATCAATCACACATTCTAGATTCAGCCACCTCTGAAAAGCATGAAGCTTTGGGGGAGACATCTAAACAAAAGCCGTAATAAGAAGCAAGGAAAAAACCCCATATGATTGTATAAATATATGCAGAAAACTCTTTCAGCAAAATCCAATACCATCATGATAAAAATATTAAAGAAAATATGTATAGAAAGACCATTCCTGAATTTGATGCAAACTATTTATAACAAGACAACAGTCAATATCATATTAAATCAGGAAAAAATAAAACTATTCCCCTTTAAAAATGAGGAACAAGACAAGTATGCCCACTCTCATCACTTTTATTCAACATAGTGCTGGAAAAATTAGCCAGAGCATTCAGCAAGAGAAAGAATGAAAATTGATAAATAGGAAAAGAAATTATCAAATTATCATTATTTGCAGATGACATTATATTCTACATAAAAGACCCCAAAAATTACACCAAATAACTCTTGGAATTAATATCAAACTTCAGCAATGTAGCAGAGTACAAAATCAACATTAAAAAGCCAATAGCTTTGTGTAAACCAATAATGAACTCAATGAGAAGTACATTGTGAAAACAATACCATTCATGGTAGTATCAAGAAAATTGAAACACTTAGCAATTAATCTAAACAAGGAAATACAAGATCTCTACAAAGAAAATTCCAGTACTCCGAATAAGCAGATTGAAGAGGACATCAGAAAATGGAAAGATGTCCCCTGTTCCTACATAGGAAGAAATAATACAGCTAAGATAGCTATACACCAAAAACTGTTACACAGATTCAATGCAGTACCAATCAAAATAACAGCCTAGAGAAAATAGTCCTAAAATTTGTAGAGAACCAGAAGAGACCCAGAATAGCAAGAGCAGTCTTGGACCACAAGAGCAAAGCAGGAGGCATCACATTAACTGACTACAGTCAGATGGACTGTTTTACAACAACAACAAACTAATAAAATAATAGCTGGAATATATATCCCCATCTCTCTCCCAAAGGTCTCTTGCTGGTTCTCACCACTGACTGAAACCATTTGCAAGCAAAGGGCAAGGGAGCCCACCAATATAATTTAAGCAAATAGGTATCATAGGGAAAATAGGCTGGAGAAGGACAAAGATTGTGAAGTGAAGGAAAAACAGATTACCAATTTCTGTATTAAGAGATTCATGAGAAGTTTTGTGAGGCTTCAGTGTTGGATACACCCAAGAGTGATTAAAGATAAGAACAGAGTGGTTAGATAGAGCTAGACTGTGAAAATATCTTATGTTTGGCTACAGCCTTAATTATGTAGATGTTACCTGTCACCACTAAAAACCTAGCATCTACAGAAGTATAAAGATATAGAAGAAAATAGAGTTAAGCACACACCATGGTTTGATTTGTTGGGGTGTATTAGTCAGCTTTTCTGTCCCTGAAAACAGTATTCAACACCCACAATTTAGAGGAGGAGTTGTTTAATGTGGATCATGGTTTTGTAAGTTTCAGTCTGTGGTCAGCTGACTGCAAGGCAGAAAGACCATGCTGGAAGAGCAATGTTGTTTAGTTCATGCCAGGCGGGAAGTGGGGTAAGAAAACAGTGTCAGAGCGGAAGTGGAAAGAGACCAAAACATGGATGCCCAGGTCACATGTCCATTACTCACCCAGACATACCTAGAACTGCGCACCACCAATCCCTCAAGTGGACCCCAAATTAAATAATATTGACACTCCACCCTAACCATTGCACCCCAATCCTCATTAATTTAATACACAAGCACATCTCCTTACACAATAATCTCTAGGTAAAGAAAACAGTAAGTTTATAATTCCACTTAACATAATACAAGAATCTTTTTAAAGTAAATGTTTTAAGTACATGCATCATACAATCATCTTGGGAAGTGGGTACATGTACATAGTACAACTTGCTTCCTGTTATTATTCCCTTTCCTATTTCCCCCTCCTCCTCCTCTAATTCCCCTTTCCCCATTTTCATTTCTTATTGATATAATTTTATTAATCTTAGCTCATTTTATGGCATAAATGCTAACATGCATGGAGGTTATTAGGTTCCTGTATATGGCATATCTTCATTCTACTTATTCCTCTTCCATTCCCCCTCATATCTCACCCTTGTTCTCTTGTACCCCTTCCAATTTGTGAGAGATCCATCCCCTTTTCTCCTTCTATCCATCCTCTATTGATCATTTGTACTTTGCCTTACTCAAATGAGAGATACCATATGCTATTTAACCTTGTTTGTCTTGTCTATTGCACTCAAAATATTTTCCAGGTGCATTTATTTTTCCTACAAGTCTCTTAAATTTGTCCTTCTTTATAGCTATTGTTCCATCATATGTTAATACCACACTTTCTTTATCCATTTTCTTTATCCAGTTGTCCATTGATGGGAATACAGGCAGCTTCTAGGATTCAGCTATTATCAGTTGTGCTGCTATAAATATTAGTATGCATGTATCACTGTAGAATGATATTTTAAGCTCTTTGTGGAAGATACCTAGAAGGAAGATGGCTGGATCATGGAGTTTCTAATTTTTGTTCTTTGGGAAATCTCTATCTTAACTTCCATAAAGTTTGCACTAGTTTAAATTCCCACTAACAATGTAGGAGTGTTCCTTTTTGACACAGCTTTGCCAGCATTTGTTATCTTTTCATTTCTTGAAGATTGGCATTATTTCTGAAGATGGAATCTTAGTTTTGTTTTAATTTGCATTTCTCTAATGGCCAGAGATGTTGAAATTTTTTTTATATGTTTGTTGGTTATTTGCACTTCTTCCACTGTGAAGTGTCTATTCATTTCACTTGCCCATTTCCTGACTGGGTCTTTTATTTTCAGTGGACTAATATTTTTGGAGTTCTTTATATATTCTAAATATTAGTCCTCTGTTTGAGTAGTAGCTGAGAAAAAGTTTTTTCCATTCTGTAGGTTGTTCATTCACTCTAATTTGTTCCCTTTCTGTAAAGAAGGTTTTCATTGTGATATAATTCCACTTGTTGATTCTTGCTGTTATTTCTTGGGCAATTACAATTCTGTTTAGAAAATCATTTCCTACACTTATGGCTTCAAGCGTTTTACCTATTTCATATTCCAATAGGTTCAATATTTCTGTTTTAATGTTATGATGTTCAGTCCATTTTGATTTTAATTTAATACATGGTGATAGATATGGGTCCAGTTTCAATATTCAGCAGATAGATATCTAGTTTTCCCAGCAACATTTTTTGAATGACAATCTTGACTTCAACTTATGCTTTTGGTGCCTTTGCCAAAAATAAAATAGCTGAATATGTCTGGGTATGTTTCTGTATCTTCTATTCTGTTGCATTGATCTACATATGTGTTTTTGTTTCAGTATCATATTTTCATTATTACTTTGCAGTATAGCTTGAAGTCAGATATTGTAATGCCTCCTATTACCCAAAATTATTTTTGCTATTTTGGATCTCTTCTGGGTCCCTATAAATTTTAGGATTACTTTCTCTTGATTTGTAAAGTTTGTTGTTGCTATTTTGATTGGGACTGCATTGAATCTGTATTAGAGTTTGGGGAGTATGACCATTTTGACAATAGTGATTCTGTCTACCCAGGAGCAAAGGACATCTTTCCATTTCCTGATATCCTTTTTTATCTCCTTTTTAAAAATTAGTGTAGTTTTATTTGTACAGATCCTTCACTTTCTTAATTAGATTAATTTCTGGGCATTTCTTTTTTCTTGAAGCTACTGTAAATTATATTGTTTTCCTAATTTCCTTCTCATCAAGTTTAATTTTAGTGTACAGAAATGTTAATGATCTTTGTGTTTTGACCTTGTATCCTGCTACATTTCTGAAATTGGTTATTAATTGTGAGAGTTTCTTGGTGGAGTTCTTTAGGCCTTGTTTGTAGAGTATCATGTCATCTGCAAATAATGACAATTTGAATTCTTACTTTCCTGTATGTATCCTTTTTATTTGTTTCTCTTGCTTGATTGGTCTGGCTAATATTTTAAGAATTATGTTGAATACAAGAGGTGATAGTGAGTATCCTTGTCCTGTACCTGATTTTAAGGGGAATGCTTTTAGTTTTTCCTCATTTAATATTATATTGGCTCTTGGTTTGTTATAAATAGCTGTTAGGGCTTGTATCTGAATGTTCCTCCAGACCCTCATGTGGTCATAGGTGGGGCTTTTTTGGAGGTGGCTGGATTTAGGGTGTGTGATACTGGGATCAAGAATGTGACACCGGGATTGATTTGTGGTGCCATGCTAGGATTAAGGCTGCCCCATCCTAGGTGTGAGTATTACCCAACTTCAGGGTGGAGATAGGAGATAAAAGACAGAAAGAGGTGGACAGGAGATAAAGATCAGAAAGAGAGTCATTGCTTGCTGCTTGCAGCTTGGCTGCTTTTGTTATCTTCTTCTTGCCACAAACTGTTTTAACTCTGTGATGTCCATCTGCCGTGGCACCTGTCTTGGAGCCAACTGATTATCAACTGAAACCTCTAAGAACTGTGAGCCAAAATAAAGCTTTCCTCCTTTAACTTTGGGTGTCGTGTATTTTGTCTCTGAAATGAGAGAAGTAATTAAGACAATAGCCTTTATAAAATTCAGATATAGTCCTTCTATACTTGTTTTCTTCAGAGTTAATTTTTTAAATTTTATTTTATTGGTACATTTTAGGCATACAATATAATGACATTCATCATTGGAAATTTGCACCTTTACATACTCTCTTTTGGTTCTTATTTTTCCCCCTTCCCCTGCCCTCCCTTCAACCCCTCCATCCCTCCCTATTTACAAAGACTTTGTTTCCATTTTTTCATTTTCTCTTATTAATTCTATTCCCTTCTTTCCTTTCCCCTACTCCTCCCACTTCCCCTTCCCCTTTGCCCCTTTTCTTCCTATTTCACATTATCTAGTATACCTTTTAGTCCTTATTTACACTTTCAGTTTCTCACACTAGAGAAACTATTCGGTATTTACACATGTGTGTCCTATTTATTTCACTTAAGAATATCGCTTCAATGTGCATCCATTTAGCTATATTTTTTATCATGATGTGGTATTCGATTTTGATGAAAGACTTTTCTGCATCTATAGATATGATCATGTGTGTTTTTCCTTGCTTGTGTTTATGTGATATATTTCATTTATTGATTTATATATGTTGAACCGTCTTTGCATTTCTGGTATGAAACCACTTGGTCATGATATATGATCTTTTTGTTGATGTGCTGCATTTCATTTGCTGATGTCTTGTTGAGTAAGGACTTTTGCTTCTTAGTTGATTGAGGACATTGGCCTATAGTTGTCTTTTTATTTGGGTCTTTCTGGAGTTTTGGAATCAGGATGACACTCCTTTCCATAAACAGATTAGGGAACACTTCCTTGCCTTCAATTTCTCTGAAAAGCTTCAGGAGTATTAGCGATATAACATCTGTAAAGATTTTGTAGAATTCAGCTGTGAATCCTTCAGGTTATGGATTTTTTCATAGATTCTTTATTACTATGTCTGTTTTATTGCCTATTATTGCATTATTCAGCATATTCATGTCTTCTTGGGTTAAATTTGGTTTCTTGTATGAGTCTAGGAATCTGTCAATTTCTTCAAAATTTTCCAATTTTTTCAAATACAATTTTTTAAAGTAGCTATTGACTATTATCTTCATCTTAATGATGCTGCTGATGTCACCTTTTTCATTTTTAACAGCATTGATGTGACTCTTTCCTTTCTTTCTCTTGGTGAGCCTGGCTAAGGACATATTTATTTTGTTTATTCTTTCAAAGAACTGGCTCTTCAATTTGTTGATTTTTTGTATTGTTTTATAGTCCATTTTATTAGTTTCTTCTCTGATCTTTATATTATCCCTCCTTAATTTCAGTTTTTTTCTGTATTGTTGCTTTTCAAGTATCTTATGATTTTCATAAGGTTATTTGTTTCAGTTCGCTCTGTTTTCTTTTTTGATTTCTTCTATGTGTCCACAGTTGTGTTGTGAATTTTCCTGGTGCTTCTAACTTTTCTGTAATTTCTTCTGTCATTGATTTTTTTTTTTTGCACAATGGTCTGTTGTACAAGTGAGGTATTTCAAATCTTTTACATTTACTTAAGCAGGGCTTCATGGACTAGCATGTGATCTAATTTGGAAAAACAATCATGTAGTGAGTAAAAGAGTACAATCTGCTGTTGTGGGGTAGAATACACTTTAGATATTTGTTAAGACCATATCTTCAAGAGTGTGTGTAAATCCAGCTCATATTTGTTTAGTTCATATTTGTTTAGTTCATCTGTCTCTTTGCAAAGGGGTAGTGTAAAGATCCTCCTCTATGATTATACTAGTATTTATTTGATATTTTATGTTCAGCAGTATTTGTTTTATGAAGATAGATGCACAAATATTTTTCAATGTTATCTCTTCTCATTGGATTGTTCCCTTAAGTGAACTTCTTTGTCTCTTCTAATAAGTCCTAGCTTTTGGCTTGAAGTTTACACTGTCTGCAATTAAAATTCCTACCCTTTGGGCTGGGGATTTAGCTCAGTGGTTCCATTGCTTGGCTCACAAGTGCAAGGTCCTGTTTGTGGGGTCTTTGTACATGAAACATATTCTCTCATCTAATTTTTAGTCTATGAATATCTTTTTTTGATTAGGTGAGTTTCTTGAATATAATAAACTGTTAGGTTATGTTTTTTGATCCAGTCCACCAATCTATGTCATTTATTTGGAGAATTGAGGCAATTAATGTTTAGAGATATTACTGAGATGTATTGATTATTTACTATCATTGCTTTCTTTCTCTGTTGGTGACCACTTTGTTTTTCTTTTCCTGTCATTTTTTTTTTGTTGTACATTCATTGATCTTAGTTGGTGTTTGCATTTCATCTGGGTCTTTGGCTGTATTAACTTCATTGTTTCCATCTATGTTATTGTTGAGTATTTTTTTGAAATACTAGTTTGGTAGTCATAAACCTGTTGAGCTGATCTTTTTTGTAAAATGTCCTTATTTCTCCATCTATTTTGCAGCAATGTTTTTTGTGTAGGTTAGTCTAGGTTAGAAGTTATTTGTTCATAGGGCTTGAAATATTTCCCTCCAAGCTTTTCTGTCCTTTAAAGTTTGTGTTAAGAAATCTGCTATAATTCCAATAAGTTTACCTTTACATGTGAATTTTTTGTTTTTCTCTGACTGATTTTAAAATCATTTTTCCCTGTTGAATATCTGACAATTAAACAAAGATATGTTTTGGTGAGCCTCTTTTTTTCATCATGGGGTTTTGGTTAGGATTCGGCTTGTAAAAATTCAGAAGACAATAGCTACTGTGAAAAATTGTATTCCAACAATTTAGAAAATTTTTGAAGAAATAGATTCCTAGACTCATACAAATTACCAATCTAATTCAAAAAGACATAAATATGCTTAATGATCCAATAAAAGGCAATAAAACAGACACCTTAATAAAGAATCTACCAAAAAAGCCCAGAACCTGAAGTATTCACAGTTGAATTCTACAAAATCTTTAAGGATGTTTTATCAGCAATATTACTCAAGCTTTTCAGTTAAACTGAAAGAAATGGAATGTTCCCATTCTTCATTTATGAAATCCAGTATCACCTTGATTCCAAAACTGGGTAAAGACCCAAATTAAAAAGACAACTACAGGCCAACCTCCTTAATGAACATAGTTGCAAAATACCTCTACAAGATGTTAGCAAATGGAATGTAGCACATCATCAAAAAGATCATACATCATGATCAAGTAGGTTTCATCCCACAGATGAAAAGGTGGTACAAAGAATGGGGTCATTTTTGTGACTATACCTGGCCATGTGCTTCAGCAGTCTTTGAAACTGTTTTGCCAGAGGAATTTAGAAAAATTTGGAGATGTGATTAGAGAAGCTCAAGAGTGCTGTAAGCAATACCATCTGGCTGATTCTAGTCAGAACTCAGATGATCAAAATGCTAGGTGGGAACGTGGACAGTAAAATCCAGGCCTAGCATCTCCCAATTAGAAATGTGTATTCTATTGAAAACTGGACTAGAGGTTATGAATGTTATACTATGTCAACATTTTTGTTGATATTATTCCCATGTCCTAAGACTGTGTGGGTGACTGAGATAAAAGGTGCAGGACTATTTAACCTGGCAGAGGAAATTTCAATACAGGTGTACATCTACACTATTGCAATAATGACCCCACTTTTTGTACCAGTTTTCTGTATCAGTACAATTCCAATCCATGGACATAATGCCAGACACCCAGAACTCAAATGAAGAGAGGTTTAATTTGGTTCATGGGCTTCTGGGGGGGATTTAGTTTGTGGTTGACTGGCTCCATGGCTGAAAGATCATAGTAGAAATGGCAGCTGTGAAGCAGAGAAGGCAAATAGCATCACAGGTCAAGGGTTCAGAAGTGCTTAGAATTTTGATTTCCTTACACATTCCTCCATGCAGTTTTCAACATCATCATCAAATATATTTATACATAGTAAGTTTTCTTTTTAATATCTATTAAAATCATAATGTTTTGATACAGACTCCATCTATTTCTGAGCAGTCAGAAAGTTGGCAAAGCAAATTCAGATGGGATGTAAAGAAATGGGATGAGTGAATCAAAGTGGTATCCATTAACAAGAAATTATTTTTACCAGATCTTTTTGAGTATTCCTAAGGTAGTTAGCATAGATTTAATAGAAATGCATAGGGAACAACATGTAGTTCTTCTTACTACAGAGGAACCATGAGCTGAACTATTTTGTGTTAAAGCGAAGGAAAAAGACATTAACTGTCTTGTAGAAGTTTGTATTTTAAGAGGATATGAGAGAGTTGTTAAGGCTCATCACTTTTATAAATAACTAATGGTGACACTTCAGGCAGCAGTAGGAGAAGTAAGGTTGTTAGTTTTGATGATTTATAGAATCACAGTACTCATCAAATCTCATGACTATATTCAAGGTAGTCCTTGATTAGTGTCACTGAAATCACAATAAATTTTTTTATGTCAGAAAAAAAACTATTATACATTGAAGCAACACCTAAACCTAGGGACCTGAAATAGTTAAAATAATATCTTAATACTTGACAGTTTATGGTTTTTAGTTTTTTAATTCTGTAATTCAAAATTGTGTACTCCTCCCACTGGCATGTAACTGCCCTTTCTTTTAGTCAGGAAAACTTTGCTGCAGATCATCTAGAAATGTTGCTATTTATTCATTCATTCATTCATTTATTTATGTATGTATGTATATATTTTTATGTTTTACATTGGGATGCCCCTCCAAAGTCTCTTGCACTCATAGATGGGGCTTTTAGATGATGGATGTGTGATACATATCAGTGGATTAGTACAAAGATGAATTTATAGCTAAATGTGGTTTAGTAGGTGAAGCCTGGTTGGAGATGAATAAGTGGGGTCTGGCTTCCAAGGTTCTATCTCCTTCCCTCCTCTTTTGATCCTACTTTCTGTTTCCTTTTGCCATACTATGATCTATTTCTCTGCCATACTGCCTTGGTTTAGAGCCAGCAGACTATGGACTGAAACATCTACAAACTGTGGGCCGAAATAAACCTTTCCTCCTTTAATTTATGGGTTTCAGTTACTTTGTGTCAACAATGAGAAGATAAATGAAACAGATTTTAGTACCAGAGAAATGAAGTCATTGCTGTGACTCTACCTGAGCACGTGATTCAGAAGCCTTCAGAATTGGCTTGTGAGAAGAATTTGGAAAGGTTTGGAGATGCTGGCTAAAGAAGCAGCTCTAGAATGTCATGAGCCAAGCTTGATGGGAGATTCTAGTCAGAGTTTAGGAGACCTGAATATATCTTGTGAATTGTGCTACATCATCTTGAAATACAAGCAAAGAGGGCTATGATCTGGAATTCCAGATTTAAAAAATATTTTGTAGGGCAGGATAATATTACATGATAATGGGGTTATTTTGGAAAGCTGGTACATGCATTTAACATATCTTAATCAGTCCCTTCTGAAGGCTAAACATGTATAACATTTTTTTCATATACTGTTTGGTCATTTGTACTTGTTTTGAGAAATGCCTATTCAGTTTATTTGCCCATTCTTTACTAGATTGTTTTGTAGGGGTTAAACTTGAAGGTTCTTTTCATATGCTAGATATTAATACTATATTAGAATGTAATAAGAAAAGATTTTCTCCAGTTCAATGAATTGTCACATCAGTCTTTGCATGCAGAAGCTTTTCAATTTGATATAAATCTATTCGTTGATTCTTGGTATTTCTTATACTTGTGGAGTCCCATTCAAGAAGTCTTTGCCAGTGCCACAAATTCAATTGCTGGAATTCAAATACTGGACTTCAGGCCCCACCGGCACCCCAGCCTCTGAGTGAGGAGCAGAGCCTCATGGTGCCTGCAGCACAACCCCAGCACTGTCACCCCATGCCTCTGGCCTTCTGGCTGGGCTGGTACCTGGATCCACACCACAGAGGCACAAGGGATCATAAAGGTCATTGTCCTGAGAAGATAGAGCAGAAGTGAAAAACAGAAAGAGTGCCTTTCTCAGGCTCCTTGATGAAAATTGAAGCTCACAGGAAAAGTGAAGAGAATCGCAGCAATTAAGCAAAACAGACCACCATAGTTGATAAGTTGGATGGATCACTACCTCCCATTGGAACCTGGACTATCTTTAGGGGAAAGGCAGCTGAAACCTGCAGTAGAATCTTACAGAGTTCAACCCTGCAGGAGGGCAGGGAGCTCAACTCGGGACTTGCAGCCAGAAATCAGCCTGCATCTCAAGGATCTGCTGCTGGGTTTTTGAGACTAATTGACTTAGATCTTCACACTGCTGCCCATGTTGTGTATTGTGACAGCAGAGACATACTCTGAGGGAGGCCCTTCATTTTTATTTTTTATTTTCAAAATTATTTTTTCTCTCATTTTTAATTTTATTTTTTAATTTTTTTCTATTCTTCAAATTTTTATTTTTTATCTTTCTTCCTTTATGCAGGGAACAGAGAAAGAGGACGTTACTGGAACCTCTGCAATAAGTCCTAGTCTCCCATGAGCCATGACAGCACAAGGTGAATTAGTTTGTTAGACAGAAAAGATAGGAAAAAATGAGACTTAGAGAAGAAGCTGAGCTTTGGACCTGATCAATGCTGCTCTGGGCAGCAAAGATGAAAGGCCCTGAGCTTGCCACACCTTTATTAGGTACATCAGGAGAAAACAAATGTAACAGATGACACAGGGCATAGAGTTCAGTACATCAGAGTAACAAGTGTAAAAGGTCACTCAGGGCAGAGAGTTCAGCACATCAGGAGAGTAACAAATGTAAAAGGTCACTAAGAGGGCAGCAGTGGCAGCAGAAAAAATCCTAGAACAATGAAGAACTATGCAGATGAAAATTTTGTTCCTGCCAAGATGTCTTCAGCTGGTGTACGCTTGTCATGGAGCATCACAGATTCACCTGATCATGGAAGCCTTAGCTGTGACTGGAGGCCAAAATGGAGTTATGTCGTGAGATTCCATAGCTGTCCTGTAGGCAGGAAAACTAGGCCTAATCAAATGATTTTTCCCCAAAATTATATAGAATTGCTTCCAATACTTTTAATTTTTTCTTTTCTCTCTCTCTCTCTCTCACTCTCTCTCTCTCCCATATTGTTCTTCATCTCCCTTATTGTTCCTATTCCTGCTCTAATTTGGATTTCTTCTTCTTCTTTTCTTCTCTCTTTTTCCTTCTCTCAACTGTCATTATTTTCAAAGGAAAGTGAATACAGTTTCTAGCTTCCCTATTGCTGTTAAGTTGTTCTGTTCTTGTCTTTGTTCTTTCATTCTTTTTCCTCATTTTCAACAAGTTCCTACAGTTTGCATGATCTTCCTGTGTCTTCTGGCCTCACTTTTAACCTTTCCCTATCCTTCTACCTATTTATCCCTCCCTCCCCAATTCCTTCTAAGTCTCTATCCTGAAGGGTGAAGTTGCTATATTGAAGAGTTTATTCACTGTACACATATTTTGGACTGGTCCTCAATTTTGATTTAATTCACATGGTTAAAGGGGATAGAATAATAACTACCACAAATTGTCATTTTCTAAGCTGTGCCTGATGCTATTGTTGTTGCTGATTGTATAACTTAGGCCAAGGTGCTGTGATTGATCTAATCAGTTGTCCTGGTATAATGAAACTGAGATTGCCTCAGAGCCATTAGAGACTCAAAACCTAAAGACCAGCTATATCTGGAATACACCTCTGAGAAGCAATCATTCCATAAGGATTCTAAACACAAGCAACAAAGATACTTACAATAAGCAATATTGAAGTAGCAACCCAGGAATTAAACCAAAAACAGTGCCAACAACAAAAATTGAAATGAGAAGACACCTAAGCAAGGCACAAACCCAGACTTCCAGCTCACCAAAGGCAAATTCTGGGGGAAACGAGGTGGAAAATTCTGATAATCAACCATCTGGACACCCTGATCTGATAGCACAGGAAGTAACAAAACAGATGAATGAGGTTCTAGAAAAATTCAAAACAGAAATAATTTCCCAGGTAACTACAGAGATGGTGAGAAGAATGAAAGACATGATTAGAAACTCTAGAATAGAAATAGATTTTAAAAATGGATGAGTTCAGGACCATCATGGAATCCATGAACATCCAGCACAGGAAAGAAATGGAAATCACAAATGCCCAACATAGGAAAGAAATGGAATCCATAAAACAGATTCAAACAGATATCCAGGATATTAAAAACTCTATTGAAAATAAACACAGCAGACTGAGCCAATTTTAAGACAGAATATCAGATATAATAATAAGGGACCATGAGAAATCAATCCAAAAGCTCCTAGATGATGCAAAGAATAATATGACAGATAGGAGTCCATGAAAAAGAAGGAGAAAGTACAAATGATATAAAAAACTGTTCACAGAATTCATGGCAGAAAACATCCCAAATAGAGCAAAAGAATTTGACATAAAGATAAGTGAGGCATGTATTACTCCAACTAGCTATGATAAAAAAACTACACCTAGAGATACAATAGTCAAGATCTCAGAAACCCTACAGAAGAACAAAATCCTACAAGCAGTTAGAGAAAAGAAACAAATCACATACAAAGGAAAGCCCATCAGAGTCACAGCAGACTTTTCAACACAAACTGTCAAGTCAAGGAGAGCCTGGAGTGAGGTATTTCAAAGAAAATAACTTCCAACCTAGACTGATGAATCCTGAAAAACTGTCTTGCAAAATTGATGGGAAAATAAGATACTTCCATGACAAACAACACCTGAGAAACTTCATGGATACCAAACTACCACTCCAAACAATTCTAAACAGTATCCTAGAAAAAGACAATGAAGGTCAAAACTCCATGAGGCCCAACAAAGCAAATCCATCAGGCAAGGCAAGAAATTAAAAGGAGAGGGGGGAAAATGAAAGAGAACCAAAAAGAGGAAAATAACATGACAAGGATGTCAATACATATCAGTTATAACCATCAATGTTAATAGACTCAATTCACCAATCAAAGAAATATACTGGCATAATGGATTAAGAAGCAAAATCCGAGCTTGCAACCAAGACAGGCTTGCAAACAAGACAGGGTGAGGAGGAGTCCCCCCCTACCCGGGCACACCCACCAGCCCCCAGCTTTGTCGCACAGGTGCCTCCAACAAAGGGCCATGCCCCACTCCCCCCCGCCCTGCCTTTGGCCTTTTGGCTGTGCAGCTACTTTGTTCCACACTACAGAGGCACAGGGGGACATGAAAACCATTGTCCTGAGCTGCAGAAGTGAACAACAGAGAGAGGGCCTCTTTCAGGCTCCCTTATGAAAACAAGCCCACTGGGAAAGTGAAGAGAATCTCTGCAATAAAGGCACACCAGACCAATATGTTTGGTAATTTGGAGGGATCCTCAACTCCCATTGAAACCTGGACTTCCTTCAGGGGCAAGACAGCTGAAACCTGCAATAGAATCTTGCAGAGAGCAAACCTGCAGAAGGACAGGGAGCTCAACTTAGGACTTGCAGCCAGAAATCTGCCTGAATCTCACGGGTCTGGGACTAGCTTATTGAGACTCATTGACTTATAACTGCACACTGCTGCCCACGTTGTTTATTATGACAACAGAGACATACCCTGAAGGAGGCCCTTCATTTTTATCTTTTGTTATTTTGAAAATTACCACTTTGTTTTTTGCTATTTTTCATATTCTTTTTTTCTTCTTTTCTACTCTTTTAAAATTTTTATTTTTCTCTTTTTGCTTCCTCTTCTGTTTTCTTTCTCTCTCCCTCTGCCTTGCTCCCTTGCTTTTCGGCATTGTTCTTCATCTCCCCTCTGTGTTTCTGTTGTGGCTCTAATTTGTATTTCTTCTTTATTTGTCTTTTCTTCTCTTTCCTTCTCTTTCCTATGCTCTCTGGCTGCACTGATAACCCTCCACTATTCTTCTACCTACCTATTCCTCCCTCCCGAACTCCTTCTAACTCCCCATTGTAAAGGGTAATGCTCCTATATTGAAGAGTTTATCAAATATAAGCATATGTTGGGTTGGTCCTTGATTTTGATTTAATTCACACAGTTAAAGGTGAAAGATTAATAACTACCACAAATTATCATACTCTAAGATGTATTTGATGGTATGGTGTTGCTGATTGTATCAATTGGGCTAAGGTGTTGTGATTGATCTAATCAGTTTTCCTTCTTGATATAATGAAAATGAGATAGCTTCAGAGCCATACAGACTCAAAACATAAAGACCAGCTATATCTGGAAGCCACCAATGAGAAGCAATCATTCCATAAGGGTTCTAAATACATCAACAACGATACTTACAATAAGCAACTTCAAAATATCAACCCAGGAACTAAACCAAGGACAGTAACAAAAACAAACATGAGAAGACATTTAAGCAAGTCACAAACTCAGACTTCCACAGCATAAAAGGCAAATTCTGGGGGAAAAGAGGTGGAAAAGTCTGATAACCAACCATCTAGACACACTGAAATGATAGCACAGGAAGTAACAAAACAGATGAATGGGGTCTAGAAAAATTCAAAGCAGAAATATTCTCCCAGATAACTAGAGAAATTGTGAATAGAGTGAAAGACAAAATTAGAGGCTCTAGAACAGAAACTGATAAAAAAATAGATGAGCTCAGAAACATGGTGGAAGCCATGAATAACCAGCATAAGAAACAAATGGAATCCATGAAACAGATTCAAAAAGATATTCAGGAGATTAAAAACTCAATTGAAAGCATGCAGAGCAGATGAAGAGAATCTGAAGACAGAATATCAGATATAGAAGACAGGATTGCAGTGAAGGACCATGAAAACAGAGATGTCTTAAAAATAGTAAGGGACCATGAGAAATCAATCCAGCAGCTGCTAGATGATGCAAAGAAGAATAGCATAAGACTGATAGGAGTCCATGAAAATACAGGAGAAAGTACAATTGACATAAAAAAAAATGTTCACGGAAGTAATAGTAGGAAACTTCCCAGACAGAGGTGGAGAATTGAACATACAGATAAGTGAGGCATGTAGGACTCCACATAGCCACAATCTAAAAAAATCTACACTTAGACATATAATGGGCAAGATCTCAGAAACTCAACAGAAGAACAAAATCCTACAGGCAGTTAGACAAAAGAAACAAATCATCTATAAAGGAAAGCCATCAGAATCATGGCAGACTTCTCAACACAAACCCTCAAATCAAGGAGAGCCTGGAGTGAAGTATTTCAAGCATTAAAAGAAAATAACTTCTGACCTAG
>NW_004624836.1:1696189-1742075 GCF_000247695.1 Heterocephalus glaber | reverse complement strand
AATAAAGTCTTTGTAAATAGGGAAGGGTGGAGGGGGTGAAGGGAGGGCTAGAAATGGGGAAAAAATAAGAACCAAGATGCATCATGTAAAGGTACAAGTTCCCACTGAGAAATGTAATTGTGTTGTATACCCAAAATGTACCAATAAAAGAATTTAAGGAAAAAAATCCCATAGACTGGGTGGCTTAAACAACAAACATTTACTTCTGTTTTGTAGAAGTTAGGGGATCCAATATCAAGATGTACTTGTTTTGAGGTCTAGTGAAGATGCTCTTCTTGCTTTGCAATTGCCTTTTGCTGTATCTTGACATAATGCAGAGAAGAAAAGTGGGAGAGAGGAATGGAGCAAGGGAGGGAGAAAGGAAGGGAGGGATGGGGGAAAGGAAGAGAAGAGAAGAGAAGAGAAGAAAAAGAAGGGAAGGGAAGAAAAAGAAGGGAAGGGAAGAGGAGAAGAGTATTGGTTTCATTCTTTTCACGTAACAAAACATCACAGAGATTCTTTGTCTCTTGATTTCATTAATCCCATCACTGAATATGCTATCCTCACTATCTCTTTAAATTTAGTTACCTCTCAAAGGCCTACCCTCACATTGAATTCTAGGGCTTAAGAATATAAATTTTGAGGGGACACATTCATTGAAGCCTTAGAAAATGGCAAGATGTTAATAGATGATTCATTATCTTTGATATCAGTATAAGTTTTTTTCAGTTAAGAAAATGAGAAACCCTCCACAGGTAAATGTATACACATAGGAGGAGTGAGGAAGTGAATTTAACTCATTATTCACCCTAATATTCTAGAAGCAAATTACACATAAAATGCAAGACATTTTTTTTCTGGAGCCAGAAATACTCTTGAGAGGTGAATGAAGTATCATGTTGGGTGCTTGAAAATAATCCTATCCTCAGAAATGCTTCCAACATTTCTCATTAGCAGCTAGGGTATATGTAGATAGGTTTTCTGTAAAGTAACTCCTGTGAATGGAAATAATTGCAGTGACCTCCAGGAGACTACTCCATTGAAATGATACAATGGATTTATTAAACAGGAACAAATGAGCCAACCCCACCATAGATCTTGAGCTTTGTGAAAGACTGTAATATTAAGCTATTGGCCCACTCTTCTGGAGAGTTTCAAAGTGCTAGGTGAGAAGAAATGATGGCAAATTATAGTCTGGCACTAAAATTTAGGCAGAAATACCTCATGTAACATTTAAAAGTAATTATGAGGATAATAGAGAACATTTTTCTGGACTTTTGTGCAACCAAATATCCTCTTGAAGTAAACATTAAAACATAACCCTACATATACCCAGCTCACTTTGGCTTAGACAGAAATCAATGAAAAAGAAAAAAAAGTTTTCACATGTGACTCCAGAGCCTGTATAAAGCTTAGTTTAATTTGAAGATCTTTAAAGCTGTCATCTGACTATGCTTGTGAAGAAATGCCTACAGAGAAAAAACTATAATTATATTAATAAGACAATCACACATTTTCTGACATTATTGAGATTTCACAGAAAATGTGATGGCTTAACTAATCAAAGAATATGAGCAGTCCATCACAGAATTCTTTGTAATATTTTCTGCTAAGAAAAAATGATCTGTCAGATAAATCTAATAAGCTCTAGAAGAATTAAACTGATACTCTGAAGGCATCACTAATTCTAGCACATAGTAATTTTGCATGAATCACTGAAGAAATGATGGTAGAGGAGAGAATTAGAATTAATTTATCTAGAAGCACAAAGGAAACCAATGCTTGTGTTTCTCAATTTTAGACTTGACTTCACCTAGAAAAAGGGCATATAGTCTCTTGCTAACTTCTTTTACTTGACATTCTTACCCTTCAGTTCATATGGTACTTTAGCGACTACCATGTTTTCTTCAAACTAGTAAATCTGAAGATTTTCTCAACAGACATAGGTCATGATTATCAATTTATAGATTAGAGCAAAAGGGGAAGGAAAGTTATTTTGTTTTCTTTAGATAGCAATATAGATATGATGATTATGATTATTCTGATGGTAGTATATAAAATTCATTAAAATCTTACCATCTTAGACTAGGTATATGTAATATTTCACTAATTTCTCACATGACCCTTCAAAGAAGAGGATATATTACAACCATTTTATAAATGAAAATATTTAGGTAAAATGAGATTAAATGATTTGCCTGGTGTGATATAATTACTGCTTTTCAGAGCTGAGATTAATATCCCAGGTGGTTTGCTTCTTATTTCACATTATCTACTATACATTTTGATCCTCAATTTACACTCTCAGTTTCTCACAAATACCAATAAACTTAATGAATTAAAAAAAAAGATCCCAAGCAGCTTTACTCCCACAATCTGAGTTTCCCCTTAGCTATTGCTAATGATTGGCTGAACCAGGAATTGAGAACAAGTTCTTACCTGCAAAGCTGATGTTATTTTTATTTTATGACCACTACGAAGTCTACTTGTACCATCAAAGAAGTTGGGAGGCCACACTTACAGAGGCTAATGTTCAATGAGATTGTGTCTTTGTGAAGCTAGGTAGGTGGCTGGAGTCTGCAGCCAGCAAAATCTTCTATAACTCTGATGTTTCAGAACCACCCTGTGCAGTCAAGGGAAAGACAATAACCAAGCAACAGAGTCTATTGATGTAAAATTTGAAGGTACACTCATCCAAATTGCCATTTGACAAACAAAAAGAGTTATCATTTGTCACTGCTGGAAGAGGCTAGAGTTAGCATAGCTCCTTTACAAGCTGGTTTCTGTATGTCTCATCTCATAATCACTTGAGTGGCGATTCCCGCAGACACCTACACTTCATTTTCCCAGCTTAACCACATTCAAAAAGAAGGCAGACCTTACAGTAGCTGTAAACTGTTTTACAATGTGTCTAACAGGTATGGCTTATCTGCCTTACTTTGTGTATACAATAGGATGGGAGGTGTAAAACCAGTAATGTAACACTGCCTGAAAGACCTTTAGGAGTATCAGAGCTAAAGAAACACAATTTAATCTATATGAAATAAGACAAAACTAGAAAAGAAAAGAGGAGCAACATTTTCTGTCTTTGACTTTCACAGGTAGGGCTGGGACAATAGCGATTAGTGCTTGACAGTTTCACAAGTACAAAATGGAAGCATAAGTCTTTCTTCTCTGTCTAAAGCAGAGCTATGGGTCCCTGGGGGTGCACTGCAGAAGGTGGCTTAGTGTAGGAGTCTCTGTAGGCACTGAAGGAAACGTGAAATATAAGTTAATAACATTCATAAACAGTAGATTATAAATAGTAGATTGTAATTAATTTAGAATTTGCAATCAACAACAAAGAAACTAATATAATTAAATTAGGTGTAAAATAACTCGCCTGTTAAGAATCTGTGAAAATATCATTGTAGTAGAAGTTTACATAGAGAGTCAAAAGGATAACAGTTATCTTTTGTGAACACACACACACAAGAAAATTTATATGTGAAGTCTTTGAGTGGGCTCAGTGAGCAAAAGATGCTAATTTGTGTACAACTTACTTGAAAATAAGAAATATGCAAATATGATTCACATCAAAAATGTTCTGAAGTTCAATACAACCAAACACAAATATTTTGGCTTGGAGGAAACCTGGTCACAAAGAATACCTGATGAGGAATTCTGTGCTTTAAAATGATGAAGAATGTTTATTTCAACTCATATTTATCACAACCACCTTATGTGTTAAGCTCTATTATTACATTTTAGAGATGAGAAAACTGAGGCACAGAAGGGCTAAATGATTTTTCAAAAGTTACATTAATTAATGAGATTAAAGATTTTAACTTCAGACTGTCTGGTACTAAACTCTGTGTTGTTAACTATTATAATTAGCAAATGGAAAAAGTGAGTCCAATATAAAAAAGTGAGTGATGAACAACCCCAACTCTTTTACTGTTGAAAGAGTCTAGATCTTTTTGTGCCTTGTTCTATGTCAGTTGGTAGGAGCATAGGAATTTAAATAATGGAGACACATTGGGTAGGGAGAAATGTGTGGCTTGAAAATTAATTGCTATTTGATGAAAGAATGAAATCATTTTAACAGTTTCAACATAAACTATTCCTCTTGCTTTAGCCCTTTATTATTAAAATGGTGCATGATCTAGAATGTGCCTTAAATTACATTTTCTTAAACAGAGAAAACAATTGCTCAAGATGATGCATTTGGACAATAATTCAACCAAATCATCAAGATTTCTTTTTCCTCAGTTGTGATTCCATAGTTCATGGAGAGAGCTTCATCATTCAATATCTTCTTTTGTAATTCGATGGATTTGAGCTTTAATTATAAATTTGTATTAATGGATGTGTCTGTTGGTGGGTAAGCATTTGGTGTAAACACATTTAAAAACTCTTTAGGTAGCCAGTTGTTCCTTGTTCTTTTATGTTCAAGGAAGCTTTCTGCAGCAAAATAAATTTCTACAGATAGACATGTCTTTCTATCTGAAAAGATGGGTGTCTTTTGAGACAGGGTTTTACTATGTAGTTCAGGCTGGCCTTGAACTCACTATGTAGTGAAGGCTAACCTCACAGAGATACTCCTGTCTCAACCTCTTGAGTACTGGGATTCTGGGTGTGTACCACCATGACTGGTAATAAAATATAAACTTTGATAAACAAAATATTTCACCATTTTTTCAGATTCCTTTTCTACAGTGGCTGAATATTCTTACTATCTCCAACTACTTTCACAATTTTGAAATGTATGAACTAAACATATCATATTGTCCTTTGGATAAACACCTATATGAACACAGTAGACTCACGGACCAAGTAAACAATCTAGAACCTTTTATAAAGACGGGTAGCTCTGCTAACCCTCTCTTTCATCCTAATTACAGATGCAATGTACAAAGTTGTTAGAATAAGTTTGACTTTCTTAATGGTGACATTTATCATGATTTATGATTCCTTGTTTATTTGATTCCAAAGAAAAAGACAAATATGAAGTGACTGAAGCATTTTGTATTTTGATCTATTAATGACATTGGAATTGGAAACTAAAGGAAGGAGAAGCAGGGACATATTTGAAGACTGTATGATCTAAATATCAGTTAAACATGACAGCTTGATAATAAGTGTGTTCAAGTCAATGGAGTTGGGTCATAGCTTCAAAATAACGGACAAAGAAATATTTCTGGTCTCCAGGCAGAATTCTTCATAATTTCTTCTGGATGCATTCTTGAGCCTACATACAGATGTTGAGATCCTAGCAGGTGAGTTATGTTTCTAGTTGAGAAGATTTAAGATCCTGAGGATCACAAGGGTTTTTGTCTTCAGGATAAGTAAAACATGAAAGTGAATATAGAAGTACTTATTGACAAATTTAAATTTCTCATACAAATTGTCATATGTCTAGAATATTTTCTACAGAAATCATCGCCACATCTTCTGATCTGCTATCATGAGATCCTTGAACAGAAGAGGTATGTAATAAGATTATCTTAGTATAGAAGTTATTTTAAGGCCAATATTACTATTTAAAATATATCATCATTAAATACATCATCTAGATATGTGGCAGATTTATTGCAAATATTAAAGTTTAGTACCACTGGCTTGCAATTGGTTGAAAGTTTGGGAACTAAATAAAAATATTGAGCTACTTGAGGAGTAAATTTTAACAATAAATTGCATCTCAGGATTACTAGTAATGTGAAACACATACACTATTTTGATGAAGAAAAGCTGTGAAATTTCTGTAGTTTTTACGTATAAAACTCAAGCTAAACTGCAGTGAGGTACTTAATGATTGTCTCACATTCTCAGACACTAAACACTGCTGTTGATGAACTATTACCTGATCAACTAGCCAGGCCATGGAATATTTCACCGTAGCTTGAGGCATGACATGTATTCGTATTTCAGTCACACTTAGAAGAGGAATGGCAACTGGAAGACATTGAAAAACTGTGATTCAACTCAGGGATTAAGCCTGAAAAAAAAGGCAGAGAAATACAAGGAATAGAAATGATAAGGTGTGAGATCAAAGGAGAACTTCATAACTTGCCAACATTTTTCACTCCCTCCTTGGGTCATCCTATAAATAGCTTGTTATTTTGAGATTCTCATTACTGAGAATTGTAGAGAGAAGTTGTTATGGAAATATCAAAAAATAACAGACATATACTGTATATGTATATACACGCAAAATAATGGATTTACAAAGTAATTCCAAATATTGGGGCCCATTTGGAAATTACTATTTGTGTATTTTAAATATTAGTCACATTAGCACTTATCTATTTCTTTCTCTGGACCACTTTTTTTTCAACAAAACTTGTAACAGAGGCAAATGGAAGGTCTTTAAGAGATGACAAGAATTCATAAAAATTTAAAATTTGTAGCATCAGAACTATGAAAAGTTTTCTCTGAGTTAGGGCACAGTATGGCTGGCACTACTTAGTCCCAGGGGATAATAAGGAGAGGAATATTGGTATACATATTCCTGCCCCACTTTAAGGTACCAATTAACTATTTTCCTTTTGCTTTTCCTCCTAAGTGGTTATAACTAAATGCAAAAGCATATATACATATATATATATATATATATGAGAGAGAGAGAGAGAGAGAGAGAGAGAGAGAGAGAGAGAGGGCAATTGAGCTAGCCAAAAACAGTATATACACTTCAGGAATAGAAAAATTTGTATAAATATTTTAAATATTTTAATACTAAATTTATTGAGACATCATGAGATTAATACAAGTTGCCTTTGGCCTCTACAGTTAGAAGAGGTGCTCAAAATGGTGGCCATGAGATTCCAGACATTTATTAGTATTGCAAACTGCTACTTGGGTATCCTTGGTCACTGAGATTGCTGCACATGGATTTTCAATTTCTTCTGTACGGGCTGGCAGCATAGTTGGTTTTTTGTGATATATGACATCCTCTAGGGTCCCTTTTATGAGGGTAACATTGTCTGTTTTAAAAATATCATAATATTTTTTTCCTGAAGTGTGAATACATTTTTTGGTGGACTCTCTCTATTTTTTCCCTCTGTTACAAGTTTCACTGAAAATAAATTGTCCAAAGAAATGGATAAATGCTAATGAATATTTAAATAAATATTTAAAATTCACAAATAGTAATTTCCAAATGTGTCCCAATATTTGGAATTACTTTGTAAATTCATTATTTACATTGACCTTATTAACTTCATCTAGTTATGATTTTGTTTTGAATTTTAAGATATGAAGTACTTATATACCATTAAACATGGTAAAATTCTTTTCCATAGAAGTTATTATATTTTATACATTTAACAGATCCAAACTTGTCCTACAAATGAACTTTACCCACCATATTAATATCTGTTTTTCACCCTTTCCTGACCTGACTTCCACATTTTCAATCAAAATACTTGATTGAGAACCACTAGTTACTTCTCAATAGGCAAAATGATATTTAAGCATTGATCTTCCATGAGTTCCATTTCATGTCTATCGCTCTTCTCTTGCTGTATACTAACAGTAGGCAAGTGTACTTATTTTTTAACATATCAACTACTACCTCTATACTGATGAGTCCTAAACCTCTAATTCTGGATTTATCTTCTCTCCCCTTTGGCTCCTAATGGTATTCTGCAATTTGTTTTGGTCAGAAGCACAAAGATAACTGAAAGTAAGTTGTACTTAGTGCTACTGGCTTAATTTATTTCACATCAAATGCTATTAAAAGTGAAAGATCTAGTTTAGTCATTTACAAATAAAATAAAATTTGTGTGCAATGATCTATTCAGTTGTACACTCAGACTAGGTAGGTCAAAGTTTGTGTTTATATAAACTTCAGTTGGCTTTTATACATCGGTTTATACCAGGCCAGAAGAGCAACTTCTACGGCTACTCAGCCCTCAAGGTAGTTTGAGAGTATAAGACTGCATTCCTTCTAATCTGTTCCACTGGTACTCAGGAGTGTTTCTTTGCCAGTACCATGCTGTTTTTATCATAGTAGCTTTGTAGTATAGTTTCAATTTGGGGATTGTGATACCCCCTGCCATGTCTCTGTTGCCTAGAATTACTTTTGCTATTCTAGGTCTCTTCTTGTTCCAAATGAATTTTTGGATTGTTTTCTCAAGGTCTCTGAAGTATGCTGCTGAGATTTCATTTGGAATTGCATTGAATTTATACAGCAGTTTTGGAAATATGGCCTTTTTCACTATGTTGATTCTTCCTACCCAGTAGCAAGGGATGTCTTCCCATTTTCTGAAATCCTCTTCAATCTCTTCTTTCAGAGTGCTAAGATGCACAAACAACTCTAGACATACTCAGCCACCTCATCTTTGACAAAGCAGCCAGACACCCTCATTGGAGGAAAGATAGCTTCTTTGATAAATGGTACTGGAAAAACTGGGTTTCAACTTGCCAAAGATTAAAATTAGACCTATATCTCCCACCATTCACTAAACTAAAATCAAAATGGATTAAAGATCTAAATATTACAACAGAAATACTAAACCATCTAGAAGAGAGTTTGAAGAGATTGGTGTAGGAAAAGATTTTTATGAACAAAACCTCAGTTGCCCATGAACTAGTACAAAAAAATCAACAAGTGGGATCTCCTCCTATTAAAAAGTTTCTGCACAGCAAGAGAAAGGACCAACAGTGTGAAGAAGCAACCCACAATGTGGGAAAAATATTCACCAGCTGTCTCTCAGACAAATGTCCACTATCTAGAATATATAAAGAATTTTTAAAAATCAGACCTCACAAATTTAAAGACCCAATCCAAAAATGGGCATCTGAAATGAACAGACATTTCTCAAAGAAGTAGAAATAGCAAATAAACATGTGAAAAATTGTTCAACATCACTGTTCATTAAAGAAATGAAAACAACACTGAGCTTCCACCTCACCCCAGAAAGAATAGCTGCTATCATGAAATTAACCAATAACAAATGCTGGCGGGACTGTAAGGAAGGAGAAACCCTGCTCCACTGCTGGTAGGAGTGCAGACTGGTGCAACCACTGTGGAAATCAGTATGGAGATACCTCAAAGAACTAGTATTTGAAGTCCCATTTGACCCAGCTATTCCCCTGCTGGGTATCTTCTCCAAAGAATTAAAAGAATCATACCACAGTGATATATGTGCACCCATGTTCATAGAAGCACAATTCGTGATAGCTAAAACTTGGAAGCAGTCCAAATGCCCATCAACTGGAGACTGGATAAAGAAAATGTGGGGTTTTTTAATAAAATGGAGTATTACTCAGCCATAAAGAATGAGAAATTAGAGACATTTATGGCTAAGTTGATGCACATTGAGGCAATACTCTTAAGTGAAATAAATAGGACACTCATGTGTAAATACCAAATAGTTTCTCTTAGTTCGAGAAACTGAAAGTGCAAATGAGGACTAAAAGGTATAATAGATAATGTGAAATAGGAAGAAAAGGTGAAAAGGGGAAGGGGAAGGGGAAGTGAGAGGGGTAGGGGAAGGGGAAGTGGGAGGAGTAGGGGAAAGGAAAGACGGGAAGAGAATTAATGGAATTAATAAGATAAAATGAAAAAATGGAAACAAAGTCTTTGTAGATAGGGAGGGGTGGAGGGGTTGAAGAGAGAGCAGGTAATGGGGAAAAATAAGAACCAAGATGAATTATGTAAAGGTGCAAATTTCCAATGATGAATGTCATTATATTATATACCTTAAATATACTAAAAAATTAATTTTTAAAAGAGACTGCACTCATTTGAAGAGATATCTGAACATTGAAAATAGAGTTCAGAACTGTTTTCACTCTCATTTCCCCATCCTCTAAAATCCTTACCCATTGCTGCATCTAGTGAGGACCTATCCAGATAGAACCTAGAATCTTATATGAGGCCAAAATTCCTTGGCTCTAAAATTATGCTACCTATTCTGCCATTCATGTACAATATAAGCAAAAGTGCCTCTCCTGAGAGTTTTCAAATTCCTCTTCTCTGAAGTAGACATAATAATATCTCCTTTCCCTATGTCATTAAGTTTTAGTAGATCGAAGAATTTAATGGAAGTATAGGTGCTATTCACACATGAGAACTTCATCAATCTGTTGTCCAAAAAATTAACAAGAATAGAAATATTGATAAAAATTGATATGTGTTGATAAATTATTCATTCTTGAACAAAGTGTTAAAGGGTTTCATTCAACTTAATGAACCAAAAGGTAGCTGAACATAAATTAAAATTAGGGACTTTTAAAATATCTAACTCCTTTTCTGTGAAGAGCACCTAACCTAAAATCACCTTTATACAATTGCCACAGCAGCTCTTTATTTGGTTTTTATTTTTATTTTTATTTTTTGGTACCGGGGATCGAACTCTGGTCCTTGAACTTGCACAGCAGGCAGCAAAAACCACTGAGCTAAATCCCTGGCCCAACAGCTCTTTATTTGGAACAATAGCTTGTTTTTCTGGTTTCATTTGGAGCGGCAAATTTTCAGTTATCTCTTTAACATTCTTGACCTATGATAGTAAATAATCTATACCCTGGTTTGTAAAACAACCGTTATGCTATTGAGGGTTACTCTGACCATCAGGTGAAGCTGGCATTTAGGTGAACATTTATGGTGAAATGAGAATACTTTTTTGTCTCTCTTACTATTCTGACACGTTTTGAAAAAGTGCATGTTTATAGACTTGTTGCAGTAATTTCCCAGAAGAGTAATGTAACCATGTGGTAAGATAGCCTTCATTTGGAAGGCAAGTTGCTCTCAGTGAGGATGACCTAGGCAAAGCTAATGTTTTTGAATCATATAAGCATTCAACAGACACCTAGTACTAAAATAGATTATATTAAATGGAAGGATGATAATAAGCAGCTGGATAGAAAATAACTTTATAATTTTGTTCTCCTTTCAGTGACAATTGATGAGATCATAATATCTAAGGGCAGATAGCAGTGGTGAGGTTATCTGGTCTTCTATTTCTGAAATTTCCAATGATTCTTATACTTTTTGCATAGTTTTTCCATATCTGCTTATTACTGTTTCATATGTATAACATACATAACTTTCTTTAGTCTACTCAAACTTTATTTTATTTATGGTTATTTAACTTCTTTTAAAAGGAAGCTTTATATTACTATGTATTTGCAATACTAGTGGCACCTGACATAAGGAGGGAGTATTTGTAAAAATTATAGAATATTTATGATATAAATAGTAATAAGTTAATTAATAAAATAAAATATTTATCCAAAATAATTCCTAAAACAATTCCTAGTGTGGCAAGATGGTTCAGGTCACACAGTAAGGCCACTGCAAAAGGATAAGTAACTTTTCATATATTTCACAGAGACAAGCCCACATTCAAAGGACTTTTAAAAAAGTGCTGTTGTTTGAGGTTTAGTAGGTTGGCACATGAATTTTTTCTGCTTAAACTCACTGGAATATTTAGATCAGAACCTCCATTCATGTCAGGTGGTTGCTGAAATAAGAGTCAAAGGGTTAAAGACAGGAACTGAAATATGAGACAAGAGGTCAATAGAGTTGGGCAGGGGAAAGCATATTGATGTATATAGTACATTCAGGCAGAAGTACAAAACTTCAGTTCCTACAGAGCAAAGGGAAATCGAGACATTGATCGCATCCCTAACAGCTGCACAAATCACAGGATTACAGGAAAGAGGGCAAAACAGGCAACTAGCAAAGGAACACTATGTTTAACTGGAAACCTTAGTGAACTGGGAGGATTTGGGAGCATAGAAGCAAGGTAGCTAATGCTAGAGATTTCTCCAAATCAACTCTTTCCATGATATATTTTTCTGGTTTTAGTAAACAACCCAATCCCCTGTTCATTCTCCATTTTTATCCCCAGATATGTATATGTAGTAAGAAGTGATGCCTAACATAGTTCTTCCATCCAAGTACAACCCTTCTGTGACAGCAACATATTTAGAATAGAAGCAGAAGACTCCAAGTAAAATTAATATTAATGTATTACCTTAAATAGCTGCATTATTTGCAATTAATCATAAATGAACTTTAGTAAAAGCATAGAAAATTTCAGTATCTGATTCCACATGACTTTAAGTAGAATTGCAGAATTATAAAAGCTCTGAGAGACCATTTAGTATAATCATTTTAAGTGATATGAGAAAACTAAGAACCAGAGAAACACAGCAAGTTTATATCAGAACAGTGGTTAGAATCCAGGTTTCTTAAGTGACAGTTTAATCCTGTATTTAAAAACAATGTATATTCTTTTTGGCCATAAGTTTTTCCCTTCTTTCTCTCCTTTCCCTTCTTTTCTTATTTTAGAATATTTGTACTCTTGCCACTACAGGGTATTTTAAGTTAACATCCTCCCTTTTAAAACTAAAGTTGCAGTGAACCATTTAAGAAGCTAAGATGACATTTTTTTTCTTTTTTCTGATATTGGGGATCGAACTCAAGACCTTGCACTTGTGAGGCAGGCACATTGCCACTGTGCTAAATTTCCAGCCCAGATGAGCTTTTATTCAACATAAAACTCAATTATCAAATTTATCAATCTCGTTTTAGTTTTTACACACCCTAGGTTTTATATTTTGGCCCAATTCTTTCATATCACCAATGTAAAACTGGTTCCCAAGTTTGTTATTTAATTCTAAACAAGATCTGATATCAGTCTCTTCATGCACCTGGCTTCATTTATCTTTGTACTTTTCAACATATTTACAGTACCAGTACAAGTTATGTTTTCTAAATTCCCCCTATTTCTTGTGACCTTTATTTCCATAAATCTTGATTTTGTTCTCAAAAGTTGTATTCAAAACATTTATTGTTTGCTCAGAAACTTCCTTTAAGGAAGGAGAACAAGCTTTGAGAGGAATTATTATTGTTTGCTAATGCTTAGTATACAACAAACCTGGTGTCTTTCATGGCAAATTGACCTTATGGTTCAAGAAACAAAATATAAATTTATAAAATATGAAATTTGAAACAAGTCAATTGAGCTTATTTTGGAGAAAACTCAATGCCAATGTGTTTAAATGTTAAATTTTTGTCTTAGAGTGAAAGTGAACTCATTGCATTTTATGAGTTTGAAGCAGTTCTTGGTCATCCTCTTGTTTGGTTGTCTTCCAGTGTAGAAAACAAAAACAAAAAAGGAAATAAAATTATTCAAACAGTAAGATACTCTCCAAACAATACATTTTCCATTTTATGGGGTTTTTTGTTCAGTAATTCTTTATTTATGTTTTTAGAGGAGAAATTTTCTGCATATTAAGTTAGTTTTTTGCTGTCAATTTTTACTCTTCATCTCTGCCCCGCAATGAAAAAGTACAAATATGGCCCTTGTTTGTGTTTAAAAGGGATCGTCGCTTACAGGAAAATTCAGTGTACATTTTTGCAGTCAGTTTCAACTTCCCTTTTCATGTTACTGATGCTTCCCTCACTCTGACTAATGAGCCATCAGCATTCTGTGTCTGTGTATACAGTTATTACATGAGTGACAATAAAGGAATTTCTTTCTTAATAGATTGGTTCTCTTTGGAAAGAAAATTTTTGATATATAGATGATCAGATTGTTTTGGAAAAAATCTTCCAAATCAATTTTATAGGCAAATTGTACTGAGAAGTGCCTCACATGCTACCTACATTCATAAACATATACACCTCACCTTACATTTTTGTTTTTGCTACAGAAAACTGAAGGAATCAACAGATACAATATAGTGTGAACCAAATAGTTCTAAAAACAAAAGTTCTCATGTTAAAAGGTGACAATGTAAACAAGCATACTGTCTTTAGCAAGTGGCTATATATGAAACTTTTACTAGTATTAGTGTTCTTTTTATAAACATTTCTTAATAGTAATGATCATGGATCTTTAAAATCTGTAGTTTATATATAATCTGCATATAATTGTTTAATTTCTTATTAAAATGTCTTTCCCTAACATGTTACCTTAAAAAAGTTTATTATAGAAACATTTGATAAAAAGTAGAGAGAATGATGAACGATAATTTTATTCATAACACAGCTTTACTAATTAAGAATGTATTGCAAATTTTATATTAGTCTATTGCTCTCAATTTTTACTAAATTATTTAAGCATAAATCCCAGGTAAACTGGCATTTTATCTATAATTGCTTTACTAAGCACCTCTAACTGATAGAACAGTTCTTTGATATACTACCCTCAGACATATAAATATTTACAGGACTTGATTCTTGCTGTATTACAGAGTGCAGCAAAGAAATCTAGAAATCCTAGA
This sequence comes from Heterocephalus glaber, assembly GCF_000247695.1. The sequence continues at coordinate 1,727,876 of NW_004624836.1, read as the reverse complement.
ATCTTATCTCATCTCTTCTAAAATATAGTTGTGTGATTCCTCCGGACTTCTGCTTCTATCAAATATGAGAGTTAAATACCATCTCTAAAACCTCATGTACTAATGAGATTCTGGAATTGAAAATTAAAAGTGGTAATTTTGAGAAGTATATTTTGTGATTTCTCCATTAGCTAGGCATAAAGAAAAGATTAGAACTTTGTATCTTAAAATATTATATGCAGTAACATTTTGGATTAAAGATGAAAACTTAAAGGTTAGTGAAATATATTTTGAGCAAGATTATTTCTCTTTTCTGCAGAAATGTTTCCTATAATTGCCTGCACAGGAACACTCGATAATTATTTGAAAACAATAATAATGTGGTTTCATCATTCTGACTACCTTACTACTTAAAGGGCTAATGCCAGTTTGACAGAAATGCTCTTAAATCCTGTGGCACCTTCTTCTGATCTCTCAGCTAACAGGGCAAGGCATGGCTTTTTTTTTCTGTACAGTCCTTTTACTTTAAGCTTTCTTGTTGTTTTCACTGTTATAACTTAGTATTGAAATATGCAAAATTTTGTATCTGATCAGGGGAAGACACATGCTCTATGAAAGAAATGTGGTTAAAGATTGGTGGATATTTTGTATTTTTTTAAGTTTGTATTTTGAAATTTGAGAATTGTTCTAGAAAATAAGAGCTAACTGTGAAAATTGAAAGGTCATAAAAGTCTCAAGCAAGCAGCAAGCCTCAATCAAGCAAGCAAGATATGAAAACCTCATGAAAGTAAGAAATAAGAATTTTCTACTAAAGTATGTAAATGAATTAATAAAATTATCTATTAAAATTTAAATTCATGTCATTAACTGTATGCTTTATGTCAGAGAAGCAGGACTTGTTGAACTGCACCACTTATACTCTGCACTTTATTACTCTACAATTATCTATTTAGGGATAGAAGTTCTCTTTTTAAAATATACATTTTTTTTCCTTATTTCTCTCTGTCACACACAGGCTAGTTTTCTTCCTACCCTCCACCAATTTGTTTAAGTGAGCTTTCTCACAAAATGTCTTCCTTTCTCCATGTCACTCATATGAGGTATTTTTGCCACTATTATTTTCAGCTGCGTCAAATTATCTGTGCTGAAGGAAAACTTCCTTGAATGTCTCATTTTGTAGGACTCTTTTCCTCTTCTCTATTTCTGTATCAGATTTCACACTATTAATAACTCCATTTTCTCATAGAAGTAAGAAGTGTTTATATTTTTGTTAATATCTGTTGGTATTACATTAAATTTTTAAAAGATTACAAATAACTCCATCATGCTACAATATAATAGACTGTTTCTACAAAGTATGGTTCTGAAAATTTTTAACTCATTTTAATATGTACTCTCTTTTAGTTGTTCTCTGATTATTATTTTGCTTTGTTCTGCCATTGAGACTTTAACCTTTTGACATACAGGTACATATCTCACATTTCTCAAGGTTTGTCATAGGATTTTTCTCACCCCCTGCTATCCCTGAATTCCTCAATTCTGTCCTTGGGTCTTCTAGGAGTGAAATCTTGATCAAATTGAGAAATGAAAGTTCTCAGTTAAACAAAATACTCAACTAGTCAAGTAAATAGTTCCTGGCTACCCAAATTATATGGATACCATTTCTATGTTTCAGCATTCTTTGATAGTTTTAAAATCCACAATAGAATAACTGGCAGTTTTGATGGCATATTTCCTATATGTAAAATCTTTCCATAAAAGCAAGCTTTAAGTTACCACAGAGAAATAGTGCTCATTGCTTGAAAGCTGTTTGTATTTACCAAAAGAATCAATTTCTGGCTCCATTTTGCACTGAAACCAATAGAACCATTCATTAAATGGTTGACAAGTTTAACTGGAATTTCTAGAATAGGTTAAAATAGAGAGTAAAGGCATGAAATTGAAAATCAGTGTTAAAATATTTATTTACAAAGGGAACCTGTCTCCACTGATACAAGGTAACTCCAGAGAGTTTTCATCTACAAGGAGAAATAGTAGACTGAGTTGGCACCACTAGCTCCAAGAAAACCTACAGTTACTATAAACTCCAAAAATAGTTTGTGGTTTTACTCAGAAAGTGGCACCTTCCCTGAGTCAGGCCAGAGTTGTAGAAGAAATGTAGTGTAGCCCCATTCTCCACATTTGAAAAGATTTAATTAGGAGCCATTTGGGGATAAAGTTAATTGTTTAAGAACAAGCCACAGAACAACTACACCTCAGAGTTTCTCCTGTCACCCTACCATAGTGACTGGGTGGGTGATGGCCAAAAGAGATATTAACAGAGATGGATAAAGCAAGACATAGATACCTCAAGAACTTTAAATTCAGGCTGAGAAAGACAGGGGAGACCCACTTTCTGTGCTGAGAAAGCAGCTAGGCATATATCACCTTTGGAGGTGACTGGGTCTGCAAGTGCCAGCATTAAGTTCAGAGGTCTGCACGAACCCCTTCCGTGCTGCTTACATCCAGCACATAACTGCTTGTTTTCTTTATGTATGAATGTAAGCAAAGATAACTCTTAGATTGGATGATTGCCAGAGCCTGAGATATAAGGACAGAGGAGTCTGTGCAGCAAGGAGAGAGACACTACATAAAAACAACAGACTGTAAAGCTGTAAAGGTAGAGTGTAAAGGCATGATTTGGGGTACAGAGAAAGAAAGGCCCAGCAAGTGAGAGATGCCAGAATGACTACAATCTTAAGGTGAATGCCATTAATCACCCATGCCCATCAGGATAACCATGGCAGGATTCAACATTCAAACACAAAAACATGAGTGTGGAAACAAAATAGAACTTAGTAGTGACTCACTATACTTTCACTATATCTAGTGAATTCCAATACTGTAGACCCCAGAGAGAAATCACTCATTCAAGAAGGAGTGGGTATAATAGGTAATGTGAAATAGGAAGAGAAGGAGCAAAGGGGGAGGAACTGGGAGGGATAGGGGAAAGGATAGAAGGGAATGGGATTAATATGAGAAAATGGAAAAATAGGAACAAAGGCTTTGTAAATAGGGAGGAATGGAGGGTTTGAAGGGAGGGCTGGGCAAGGGTGAAAAATAAGAACCAAGAGAGATTATGTAAAGGTGCACATTTCCAATGATGAATGTCATTATATTGTATACCTGAAATGTACCAATATTAGAATGAATAATCGATAATGCAAAATAGGAAGAAAAGGTCCAAAGGGGTAGGGGTGGTGGGAGGGGCAGGGGAAAGGAAAGAAGCAAAAGGAAAAATGCTGAGAAATGGAAATAAAGTCTTTGTAAATAGGGAAGGGTGGAGGGGGTGAAGGGAGGGCTAAGAATGGGGAAAAAATAAGAACCAAGATGCATTATGTAAAGGTACAATTCCCAGTGAGAAATGTAATTGTGTTGTATACCTAAAATGTACCAATAAAAGAATTTAACAAGAATAAAAAAAGGAGTGGGGCCAGGTATTTAGCTCAGTGGTTCCTCTGCCCACCTCCCAAGTGTAAGAACCCAAGTTTGATCCCTGGTACAAAATAAAAGAAGGAACAATGTTTTTTGGACTCATTTCCTTTCAGTTTTCCCACTGGCTTTTGGAGGTATGGTGTTTTTATTTTTTTTAATTTTTTTCCTTTTAATGTTTTCCTTTGTTCTTTATTTTTCTCTCCTTTTTTTTCTTGTTAGTGTTTTCTGCTGCTTTTATATAGTTACAGTAATTTTCTTTAACTCCTTAATAAGATTCTTTATTTCACCTTTCTCATCTTTCTTTTGTTTTTCAAATTTTACTTCTTACATTCTCCTCTTTCTTTACTGTATAATCATTTTAAAAATTTTTTTATTTTTTAAATTTTTAAAAATTTTATTTTATTTTTATTTTTTGGTACCTGGGATAAAACTTGGGATCTTGCACTTGTGAAGCAGTTGGTACTATGTAATCATTAAGATTTTAAATCTTCAGATATTTAGTTAACTCTGCTATTATAGTTAAGTTCTTTTATATTGTTAAGGTGGTCATTAGTAGACATTTATTGTATGTCAATATTTGGGTTTTCTTTGTGTGTATAATTATATATATTTTTTATGGTTAAGGATATTATAGTGGTAGCTTTCATTGGTTCTTATGATATGTCAATATCCAGTTTGTCTTTGAGTCTATTATTATTGCTGATTTTGTTGTTATTGCCAGGTTTGTATAGTTGTTATTAATAATTTTTTTTCTTTCTACAATATCTGGTCTACATTTATGTCAGAAATACAGCAGTTCATTTCTAGAGAACTTTGTGCTAGGCCAACAACACCACATGCTTCCTTTCCAAATTTACTGAATTGGTTGGATCTTAGGAAATAGACAAAGGCCTATAGTTAGCCATACTGAGTGCATCACTGAAAAGTAGGCACTAATTAAAGAGATTTCCATACTAGCAACAAAGTCTTACCACTATAGTTAACCCCAAAATATCAACAAACACACACAAAAAATAGAAACTTGAGAAAAGGCAACAGAATTCATCCAAAACATCCAAATTCCCTCAAAACTGATCCATGAGACATGCAGGAAGTCAAAAACCACAGAGCTGAATTATTCAAAATGACAAAAGAGGAGATATAAATACAAACCAATAAGATGTTTGGCAAAATTAAATAAGGCATACCTAAACAGATAGCAGATAATAAACAAAATGATAAGTGACTTTACAAAAGACAGTAAGAAAATTCTGTGTGAGCTAAACAATATGATAGAAAATCTAAATCACCAGTTTAGCAAAGGATTAGAATCCATGAAAATGTAGCAAACAGAAACTGATGACATTAAAAATTATATTGAAAATATAGGTAGCAAAAGTGACCAATATAAGGACAGTGTCAGAATTAGAAGACAGGGCTGATACCAATGACCATATACCCAGATATCATACAAACAACAAGAAAGCATGAAAAAATGGATTGCAAAATGCTGGGTGACACAAAGACTAGTCTAGTATTAATCAAAATTTTTGAAATAACAGGACAACAAATATAGCATAAAATAATTCTTCACAGAAAAAAGCCAGAAAACTTTCCAAGTATCAGGAAAAAAATTAACATACAGATAAATGAGGCCTACAGATCCTCAAATAGCAAAATCTGTAAAGAATTTTCCCATAACACATCATGTCCAAATCACAGAAATCCAACACAAACACAGAATCTTAAAATAAGTTAGAGAAAAGCAACAAATCAGTTATGAAGGTAAACCACTTAAAATCACAGCAGACTTCTTAACACAAACAGGAAAGCCTGGACTGAATTGTTTCATGTTTCAAAAGAAATCAACTTCAAAGCCAGACCTACAAAACTTTCAATATTGATGAAGAAAGAAGGTTTTTCCATAAAAAGTGCACCATAAGAAATTCATCACAACCCAGCCAAAACTATAAAAGTTTTCAAGAATATCTTAGAAACAGAAAATCAAGACAATAATATCAAAAAGTCTAATGGAATGAATATACCAGGTAGGGTGAGCAGTTAGAAGGGAAGAAAGGAAACAGCAATAGTAAAATATTGCAATGCCAGAAATATTTCAATACATTTCAGTAATGCTTTTCAGTTTGAATGGTCTTAATTCCCAAATAAAAAGACACAGACTGGTTCGATAGGATTAAAAAACAAACTCAGTGGTATGCTATATACAAGAAACACATTTAAACCAAAAAGCAATTCATAGACTAAAAATCAAAAGATGAAAAACAATATTCTACTCAACAGGAGCCCCAAAACAAGTAGAAATGTTGTCAGGTAGTTCCTATAAAAATGACTCATCAATTAAAAGTATTCCAGGTCCTTCTTGCCTTGAACAAAGAATTGGATAAAACATGTCAAAAATAGTGCCAAAAATATTAGCAAAAGTTTATTTGAAAAGTGAAGGTTAAAGGAGTAAGAGAAGAACAAAAGAAAGGATAAAAGCAAAAATAAAAGTGCACTTTGCATCCAGAAGACACAGAGTGGCTATTGTGAGAATTCATGCTAGTAGGCTCCTCCTGGCATCTGGTCTCCTTTATGCCTTCCATATCTCATAGGGGCCCATGAGAAGTTCTACATATGGGGTCCTGAGAGTCATCTGGCACCATCCTGGGATCATGCCATTGGCACGTCCCTCCAATTACTCCAGCCAGCTTTACCCTGCCTTACCTTATATATCAGGAATACCTATCCTATTATCAGATACTATTATGAGATAAGTGGACATCAAGCCAAGATTGATCAGATGAGGCAAAGAAGCACAGAACATATTGGTAAAGAAAACAATTCGACAGGAAGAGATAATGACTATGAATACTACATATGCACTGAATTTGGTGTACCCAACATCATAAAAAAGTACTATTGGACATAAAAGGTCAGATAAACCTAAATACAATTTAGTGGGAGATGTCAGTACCTCACTGTTGAGAATATACATTTAAGTTGACAAAAAAAATCAAAAAAGATATATCAAAATGAAATCACACTTTCAGATGAGTGAACTTAGTAATATCTCGAATGTTCCACTGAACAAAAACAGAATACACATTCTTCTCAGGAGTACATGGAAAGTTCTCCCAAATAGATCATATGATAGCCCATAAATCATGCTCAATAATATATATATGGATAAAAATAATCCCATGCATATTATCAGAGAGTACATTAAAACCTAGAAATCAATGGCCAAAATCTAAAAGAAATTATACAGTCACATGGAGATTAAACAATACAGTACATATAATCAACAGGTCACAGAAGAAATCAAGGAAGATATTAGAGAGTTTCCACAACAATAATGCTAGTACAACATACAAGAACCTATGGGACCCAACGAAAGCAATCCTAAAAGGAAAATTTATACCTGTGCATGCCCACATCACAAAACAGAGTGAGCTCAAATAAATAACCTAATGATGCACCTCAAGGTTCTATAAAAAGAACAACCCAAATACAAAGTTAGTACCAAGAAGGATACTATGAAAATCAGAGCAGAAATTAATGAACTTGAGACTGAAAAACAAACCCAAGAATCAATGGTTCTTCAAGGGAATAAACAAAACAGAAAAAAAAACATTTAGCTAAATGTACCCAAAAAAGAAACAAAAGAGTCAGATCAAAGCAATTAGAAACAAAAAGGTAAAATCAGTGGACACAACAGAGGTTCAGAAGATTATAACTAATTAAGAAATGGATAAGTTCCTAGATATATATGAGCTATCAAAATTTAACCAATTGAAAACCTACCAACCAAAAAATGTTCAAGACCCAATAAATTTACCACTAATTTCTAAAAGAACTTAAAGGAAGATCTAGCACCAACACTTCTCAAACTAATGAAATTGAAAGAGAAGGAGTAATCTAAAAATTCTTCTAGGAAATTAGTATTACCCTGATTCCAAAACCAGAGAAGATCTCAACTAAAAAAGAAAACAACATCCAGTGAGGGTGTTTGGCTTCTTTGTTGAAGATGAGATGGCTGAGTTAGTCTGGAGTTGTTTCTGCATCTTCTAATCGGTTCCACTGGTCCTCAGGTGTGTTTCTCTGCCAGTACCATGCAGTTTTTATCACAGTAGCTTTGTAGTATAGTTTCAATTTGAGGATTGGGATACCTCCTGCCATGTCTCTGTTGCCTAGAATTACTTTTGCTATTCTAGGTCTCTTCTTATGCCAAATGAATTTTTGGATTGTTTTCTCAAAGTCCATGAAATATGCTGCTGGAATTTCAATTGGGACTGCATTGAATCAATATAACAGTTTTGGAATTATGACCATTTTCACTATGTTGATTCTTCCTACCCAGGAGCAAGGGGGAACAATCCAAGAGGAAGAGATGACAATCATAAATATATATGCACCAAACATTGGTGCACCCAACTATATAAAACAAATACTAATGGACATGAAAAATCAAATAAGCACTAACACAGTAGTAGTGGGGGACCTCAATACCCCACTGTCACAAATAGATAGATCAACAAAAATAAACAAAAAATAAACAATGAAATACTAGAAAGCAATCAAACTCTCAAACAAATGAACTTAACAGATGTTTACAGAGTATTTCACCCTACATAATCAGAATGCGCACTTTTTATCCCCTTTATATTATCAAAACACAGTGTGATGAAATTGGAGATCAATAGCAAAAGAAACTGTAAGAATTTCATAAACACATGGAAATTTAACAACACACTTCTAAATAACCAATGGGTCACAGAGGATATTAAAGAAGAAATCGGACAGTTCCTACAATTAAATGACAATGACAATACAACATATCAGAATCTATGGGACACAATGAACACAGTCTGATGAGGGAAATTCATAGCAGTGAATTTTCATATGAGGAAATCAGAGCAAACCCAGTTATACAACCTGATGGTGAATCTCAAGCTTCTAGAAAAAGAAGACCAAGACAAACCCAAAGCTCATACAAGGGAGGAAATTATAAAAATCAGAGCAGAAATCAATGCAATGTAGATTAAGAAAATGATACAAAAAATCAATGAAGCCAAGAGTTGGTTCTTTGAAAGAATAAACAAAATTGACAAACCCTTAGACAACCTTATCAAAAAGAAAGAAAAGTCCCAAATCCATGCAATTAGGAATGAAAAGGGTGAAATTACAACGGACCCAGCAGAAATCCAGAAGATCATCAATACCTACTTTGAGAAACCATACTCCATAAGATGGAAAATTCAGAAGAAATGGAAAGATTCCTAGATGTGTATGAATTACTAAAGTTGAATGAAGATGACCTAAAAATTCTAAATGACCCAATATCAATCAATGAAATTGAAACTGTAATTAAAAACTTACCAACTAAGAAAAGCCCGGGTCCTGATGTCTTCACTGTTGAATTCTACAAGACATTTAGAGAGGAACTACTGCCACTACTGTTTAAACTCTTCAATGAAATTGAAAGGGAGGCAATACTCCCAAATTCATTACTGGAAGCAAGGATCACCTTGATCCCCAAAGCAGAGAAAGGCCCAATCAAAAAAGAGAACTATAGGCCAATCTCATTAATGAACATAGATGCTTTGATATTAAGAAAGGTAAACGAGTCATTTCTGGAAAATTGGATGCACTTTGAAACCATAATATTAAGTAAAATAAATCAGGAACACAAACTTAAATATTATATGGTTCCTTTTTTCCGGGGTGACCCCAAAATATGAATGAATCAAAGAATAAAATAAAAATAGATAATAAGAAACAATATGATATATCTTTACAAAAGGTATGGGGAGCAAGAGATGGAAGTAATAAATAATAAAATATTTATTTACAATGACATTGGATAATATTCCAACAGGTGGTTTATTTTATCATTTAAGAAGAGATAAATAAAAGAATTTTAAAAATTGATCAGGAATGATTTATGAAGCAAATAGTGTGATTTACATTTTTCTGTTAGAATATGATGCCTAGGTGATGTATTTTGTAGACATTTCTTTTCCTTCTTCTAATGATTCTTATGTTTAACCTACCATAGGGAGGTATTCCATCAATGCTATACCAGTTCCTGTAGCAAAATTTTTGAGAAATCTTGCCTCCCAATCATGTAATTTGATGTTCTGTTTTTTTGGTGACCTGCACTGTTTCCTTTATAATAACTTCAAAACAAATAGTCTTCTCAAATCTCAGTGATCAGATCTCATCTGTAGCCTACCTCCTACTTTCTTTTCCATGATTTCTCAATTGTAACAGTGAAAGAAAACATTGACAAAGAAAGCAGGAAGTTAAAAAGTGCCAACTTACAAATTTGTGGTGGTGTGGAATTTCCTTAGACAAAAATGCTTAGGACATATTTAGCATGTATTGTAGATTAAGTTGATACTTACAAGACATGAGGCTAGGTCTGCTTTCTTCTGTTTTCAATTATGTTCATATTTATCACTGAAGCATGCTTTGAGCATTTGCTATAAGTTAGGTGGTGTTCTAAGCAATGATGAAACAGAAATGAGCAAACTATTAGCCCTGCTGTCATAAAATTAAAGTCTATTTGAAGAATACAACAAGTAAACCATTTAAAAATGAATATTTAAATTAGAAATTGTAGTAAGTTATTTAAAAAGAGAACAAAAAGTTCATGAAAAACAATATTGTAGTGAGACAAGAGCTCATGGACTGGTTAGTCAGGAAGGTCATTTCTGAATAAATGACATTTAAAATCATAGTTGAAGAGTAATAAAGACCTAGGGATATTATGTAAATTGAAGTGAAGAGTGAGAACATCACAAAAGGGAAAAGAGTGTTCAAAGACCATAAGGAGAGATGACTCTTGACCACAGTGAAATAAGAAGATAGTAGCACATAAGGGTGTGGGGGGGAATTGTAAGGGAAGCAGTGATTCATGCAAAGTTATAGTGGTATAAAATGTATTGTCTGTTCCTTCTGTCATAAAAAAATCATTAAACATCTTCTAAGTTTCAGGCACCAGAGACACAATCATACATGAGTATATTATGTAATCTCAGTTCATTTACAGAGCTGAAAAAGATAAAAGTAAAACTAAGAATTTCTATATAGTAGGAAATAAATTAAAGCATAACTTACAACATAATATTTGATCATATATGTGCTTGCTAATATACCGTAATTGTACATGTGGAAGACAATTTATAGAGAGGAAAGACTCTAAACAGAAAGACTAGTTAGAAGGTTGTTGAAATCGTTTAGCTAAAAAACAAGGGACTTGGTATCTCCATATTGATTTCCACAGTGGTTGCAACAGTATGCATTCCCAAAAACAATGGAAAAGGGTTCCTTTCTCCCCACGACCCTGCCAGCATTTGTTGTTGGTTGCTTTCTTGATAGCAGCGAATCTTTCTGGAGTGAGGTGGAATCTAGTGTTGTTTTCATCTGCATCTCTCAAATAACCTGGATGCACATTGAGGTCATACTCTTAAGTGAAATAAATAGGACACACATGTGTAAATACCAAATAGTTTCTCTGGAGTGAGAAACTGAAAGTGTAATTAAGGATAAAAATGTATAATAGATAATGTGAAAAGGTCTAAAGAAGAAGGGGAAATGGGATGGGTAGGGGAAAAGAAAGAAGGGAAAGGAAAAAATGTAAACAAAGTCTTTGTAAATAGAGAAGGGTGGAGGAGTTGAAGGAAGGGCAGGGGAATGGGGAAAAAAAGAACTAAAATATATCATGTAAAGGTACAAATTCCTAATGATGAATGTCATAGTATTGTATACCTAAAATACACAAATAAACTTAATGAAAAAAAATTAGGGATTCAGGATTCAGGTAATTTCAGTGGAGCTCGATTTGAGGTTATTTTTGATGTTGAATTGACAATATTTGTGATAGATTAAATTTTAGTGGTGAGATCACAAATACAGAAGAAGTAGTAAGATTGAGAATGGCAACTCTCTCCAGACTTCAATTTATTTTTTTGTTTCTCACTTGAGCCTTTTCTTTCCTTTTTTTGATAAAGTTGGCTAAGGATTTATGGACTTTATTTATTCTTTCCAAAAACCAACTTTTCAGCTCATTGATGTTTTGTATCATTCTCTTAGTCTCCATTGCATTGTTTTCTGCTCTGATCTTTATAATTTCTTCCCTTGTACGAACTTTTGGTTTGTCTTGCTCTTCTTTTTCTAGGAGGTTGAGGTTCAGCATTAAATTATTTGAGCTCACTGTTTTCCAAGTATGGGCATTCACTGCTATGAATTTCCCTCATAAGACTACTTTCATTGTGTGCCATAGATTCTGATATGTTGTATTGTCATTGTCATTTAATTGTAGGAACTGTCTGATTTCTTCTTTAATTTTCTCTATGACCCATTGGTTGTTCAGGAGAGTGTTATTCAATTTCCATGTGTTTGTAAAGTTCTTGCAGTTTCCTGTGCTATTGACCTCCAGTATAATTGCACTATGGTCTGATAATATACAGGGGATAACTTCTATTCCTTTACACTTACTTAAACATGTTGTATCAGCTAGCATGTGATCTATTTTGGGGAATGACCTGTGTGCAGCAGAAAAGAATGTATATTCTGATTTCGTGGGGTGGAACACTCTGTAGAAATCTATTAAGTCCATTTGTTCAATAGCTTGGTTCAGTTGTAGAATTTTGTTGTTGATTTTCTGCCTAGATGATCTGTCTATTTGTGTCAGTCGAGTATTGAGGTCCCCCACTGCAATTGTATTAGTGCTTATTTCCTTTATTCATGTCCATTAAAATTTGTTTTATATAGTAGGTTGCACTAGTTTTTGGTGCATATATATTTATGATTGTCATCTCTTCCTCTTGGATTGTTCCCTTTACAAGGATATAGTGACCTTCTTTGTCTCTCTTAATTTATATTGGTTTGAAATTTACCTTGTCTTCAAATAAAATAGCTAACCCTGCTTTTTTCTGGGTTCCTGTCACATGAAGATCTGTTTTCCATTCTTTTACTTTCAGTCTATGAATTTCTTTTTGAATTAAGTGTGTTTCTTGTATACAGCATATTGTTGGATTGTGCTTCTTAATCCATTCTTCCAGTCTTTTTCTTTTGATATGTGAATTGAGGCCATTAACATTGGTGGTTATAATTGTTATGTATTGAGTCATCCTTGTCATGATATTTTAGTGTTATTGGTTCTTTTATTTTTTATTTTTCCTTCTTTCTTTTTAATTGCTTGCTTGCCTGATGGCTTTGCTCTGTTGGGTCTCATGGAGTTGTGACCCTCATTGTCTTTTTCTAGGATATTGTTTAGAATTTTTTGGCATGCTGGTTTGGTATTCATGAAATTTCTCAGGTGTTCTTTGTCGTGGAAGTATCTAATTTCCTCATCAATTTTGAATGATAATTTTGCTGTATACAGGGTTTGTGTTGGAAAGTCTGCTCTGATTTTGATGGGCTTTCTTTTATATATGATTCGTTTCTTCTCTCTAACTGCTTGTAGGATTTTGTTCTTCTGTTGGGTTTCTGGGATCTTGAGTATTATATGTCTAGCTATAGATTCTTTTTGATCATGGCTAGGTGGAGTCCTATATGCCTCACTTATCTGTATGTCTAATTCTTTTCCTGTTTGGAAAGTTTTGTGGCATTACTTCAGTGAACAGTTTTTTATGTCATTTGTACTTTCTTTTGCTTTTTCATGGACTCCTATCAGTCTTATGTTATTCTTCTCTGCATCATCCAGCAGCTACTGGATCAATTTTTCATAGCCCCTTACCATTTTTAAGAAATCTCTCTTTTCATCATCACTAACTGCAATCCTGTCTTCTGTATCTGATATTCTATCTTCACATTGGCTCAATATACTGTGAATATTTTCAGTGGAGTTTTTAATCTCCTGGATATCTGTTTGAGTCTGTTTCATGGATTTCATTTCTTTCCTATGTTGGCCATTCATGGTTTCCATTTCTATCCTATGCTGGGCATTCATGGCTTCCATCATGGTCCTGAGCTCATCTATTTTTTTAAATCTGTTTCTGTTCTACAGTATCTAATCATGTCTTTCATTCTGCTCACCAGGTGGTTGATTATCAGATCTTTCCACTTTGTTGCCCCCAGAATTTGCCTGTGGTGAGCTGAAAGTCTGGGTTTGCACCTTGTTTAGGTGTCTTCTCATTTCTATTTTTGTTGGTGGTGCTGTTTTTTGGTTTAATTCCCAGGCTGATACTTCAATATTGCTTATTGTGAGTATCTTTATTGCTTGTATTTACAACCCTTATGGAATGATTGTTTCTCAGAGATGTCTTCCTGATATAACTGGTCTTTAGGTTTTGAGTCTCCAATGACTCTGAGGCAATCTCATTTTCAGTATACCAGGACAACTAATTAGATCAATCACAAAACCTTGGCCTAAGTGATATAATCAGCAACAACAATAGCATCAAGCACAGCTTAGAAAATGACAATTTGTGGTAGTTATTAATCTATCCCCTTTAACTGTGTGAATTAAATCAAAATTGAGGACCAGCCCAAAATATGTTTGTAGTAAATAAACCCTTCAATACTGCAAATTTGCCCTTCAGAATAAGGATTTGTAAGTAGTTGGGGAGGGAGGTATAACGAGATAGAAGGAGAGCAAAAGGTTAGAAGTGAGGCTAGAGGACATAGGAAGATCACACAAATTTTGGGAAACTGTTGAACACAAGAGGAAAAGACAGAGTGAAGGAACAAAGAGAAGAATGGAACAAACTAACAGCAGTAGGGAAGCTAGAAACTGTATTCACCTTCCTATAAGAATGACAGTGGAGAGAAGAACAGAGAGTAAAAACAATAATAAATAGGACAGGAACAGGAACTTGGAGAGAAAAGCAGACTAAGAAGGGAGAGACACCCCCCCCCAAATAATATATATATATATATATATATATATATATATTATAAAGCCTCATGTGGTCACAGGTGGGGCTTTTTCAGAGGTGGCTGAATCTAGAGTGTGGATGCTGGGATTTAAGGGTGTGTGATCATTGAATCAGACCAGTGATTGGTTTGGCATTGCCTTAATCCTGGTAGCCTGGATACAATACAAGGGACAGAAAGAGGGTTGTTTTTCCTCTTACTTGCTTTGCTACCTTCTGCACACCATGAATTGCTTCTCCTGTGCTGTGTCTGTCTGCCATGCCACCCTCCCTTGGAGACAGCTAATTATGGATTGAAATCTCTACAAACTGAGAGCTAAGTAAACCTTACCCCTTTAATTTGGGTATTGGCTATTTTGTCTCAGCAATGGGAGAAAAGTAGCTAAGACAGATTTTCTTACCAGAGAAGTGGAGTTACTGCTCTCACTATACCTGACTATGTGGTTCAGGAGCCTTTGGGACTGGCTTGTGGGAAGAGTTTGGAAAGGTTCAGGGATTTCAGCTGAAAAAGTAGAGCTGGAATGCTTTAGGTAGTACTTGATGAGGGATTTTGGTCAGAGCTCAGAGGATCAGAATTCTGACAGAATTTCTGCCACTGAAGACCAGGCTTGGGAGGTTTCTGTTAGGAAGAAAGATTGCATTGTCTGTTGAACTCCAGCTGATATGTGTTATGGATTCACAGAAAGTTTATCTGCATTTTGCTTATGTTCAGAGATTTTGCCTGAAACTGAGATTAAGGGTGCAGACTAATCAAACTTGCAGAGGAAATTTCAAGACAGTCTAATGTTGAGGCAATGGCATGGCTGCTTTTGGGGGCTTTCAGCCATATTTATGTTAAGGATCAAGAGCAAAGAGCCAAGTAGAATGATTTAAAATGTTGTGCATTTGGTCAGGAAAGAACCTCTAATAAAGTTGCATCCTGCAAAAATGGAACAGAGGAGAAATTGGTGGCTGAAAATACTAGCAAGTAAAAGCCAACTATTTCAGAAGAAACAGAAGAAAAGATGGTCTGAGGACATCACAAAAACCAGCAGGACCCCAAACTTTTTCAGTCTGAGAATTGCAAAAGTGAAAGAATTTGCTTTGAGAAGAAAGCCCCAGAGTACCATGTTTCAGAAATGTCAGTGGCCTAGGAAAGTTCTTCCTGGATATTTAACTCATAGGCACTCAACCCTTATAGGCAAGAGAGAAAGAAGCCTGGCTATAGCTCAAGAAGATGACAGAACTTGGCATCATCCACAAGGTGCTGGTTTTATGTGCATGTGGAATGCAAGAGTTGTGGGTCAGAAAGGCTTTCACTCAGAATTTAGAAGAAGGGCAGTGTGTGAAGCTATGTGTGTGAAGCTGAAGGTGCAGTGGAGACCCCAGAAGTTTAGAGAAGCCAGAAACATAGATCATCTGAGGAAAACTTCAAGGAGCAAGCATGACCAGTCCCAGAGAGAAGCCATGGTAGCTGCAAACACTGGCAGTGACATAAGGACAGAGCCACCAAAGCCCTTTGGGGTTCACATCTTGCTACAGATTGCCAGGGGTGCTGGTCATTGAACTACAGGATTTGCTCTGCTGGATTTTGGACTTGATTTAGTCCCATTCCTCTTTATGCCCCTATTTGTAACTTTTTTGAATGGTAATGCTTATTTTGTGCCAATTTATGTTGAAAATGTTTAACTTTCTTTTCATTTGAACAGTTGCTCACAGCATAGAATTTGCCTTTAATCTCAGAGGAAACTTGGGATTTGGACTTTTCAGCAATGCTGTTAGGACTTGGGAAACTCTTAGAGATAGACTAAATGCCTTTTGTGTAAAGAAATGTGCATGAGTCTTTGGGGGGGCAGGGGCAAAATGTTATGGTTTGGTTCTAGATGTTCTCCCAAAGCCTCAAGTCATTATAGGTGGGGCTTTTTCAGAGGTGGCTGAATCTAGAGTATGTGATGTTGGGATTACAGGTGTGTGACCAGTAAATCAGTTCACTGATTGGTTTGGCATTGCCTTAATCCAAGTTTCCTGGATACAATATAAGGACAGAAAGAGGCTTATCTTTTCTCTTGCTTGCTTTGCTATCTTCTTTCCACCATGAACTGTTTCTCCTCTGCAGTCCCTGTCTGCCATGCCACCCTGCCTTGGAGCCAGCCAATTATGGACTGAAACTTCTACAAACTGTGAGTTGAATAAATCTGTCCCCCTTTAACTTTGGGTGTCAGGTATTTTGTCTCAGCAATAAGAAAAAAGTAAGTAAGACAATAAACAAACATAAAAATTTTAATTTTTGCAAAATGGATTCTTCATTTCATAGACACAGCCTAACATCCTTGTCACAGTAAATATTTTTCTTATGTATTAGCAGTTGTGATAAATTGTTTGATATAAAATCTTTTAAAACTGCATCAGAATTTCTGTTTTTAAAGCTCTTTTACCATTACCACTGACCAATAATTTATATTTAAATAACAAGAGAATGTAAGAGAACAGAAAAGGCATCCTAAGATTAAAGAAAAGGAAGTACAGATTTTCAAAAGAAAACTAAATACAAATATAATAGAATCTTTAGAATTTGTGAGTTCATTAGCTTGTTAATTCTCAGAAAAGACATTATATAATTAGAAGACAAAAGAATCACCTGCCTTTGTGATATACAGGTCACGTCACATCAATTTCCTTTTTCTATGATTAAATACAAGATCTGTAGGTAGGAAAGAGTTGCAGTATGCAAAATAAGTCATGATGTCAGTAGACATTTGAGCAAATTCTACAAAACTGATGAAACTACATGTTGATTAAACATAGGTAACTTTCCATTATTATGTATGCCAAAATTTCTATTCATTGAAGTGCTTGTTTTCAGATGTATTTGTTATATACTTGCAAATGAGGAAGAAAACAAAATATATACTATATATGAAATTGAAGAGTGACTTCTGGGAGCTCTCCAGACAGATCACCAACCACAAAGAGTAAGAGCAAATCAGCATTATTTTCAGGATCTTCAAGGGATTTAAATTGCCTCAAAAGCATCCAACAGAAATTTACTCTCATTTTTATATCTTTATGTTTCTATGGGAGGAGGAAACAGCAACTGCAGCCACTGAGGAGATAGTCATAAATCTAAGCATAATTACATAAACGGGGAGAATGAAGGGGGGAGCAAGAGGTTTGGCAGGGCTTTCCGAGATTGCCTTGCTGGAGTCAATTTGCATTACAGCAGTGATTATAGTTACAATATATCTTTCCCAGCAAGCATAGTTACACAGTTAACCCATAGTTGCCCATTTTTACACTGGGAGACAGTTTCCGTCCTCAAAATAACTGTGCAAACATGTTTAAATAGAGGTACTGTTACATACAAACGCATATATGTATACACACATTTGTAATACATGATAAGAAAAATTACCTTTTAAAAAGTATGTGAGCCTGTAAAATCTGAAGTATTTGACATTTCCAATATTTGCTTCAGAACTATTCATTAATAGGAAAAATGATTAGAAAAGTGAAGATCAATCTCTCCCTGTATTAGTAAACAAATCTCAGAAAAACTATATTATTTTATTAAGTGACTTTAATTTTAATTTTAAAATTTTGAGAGCATTTAACATGACTGAATAGAGGAGAAGCCACATTGGAGCTACTCAGAAAAAATAAGCTAAAAACACAGGTAATTTGAAGAAATGGAGGGACATACATCCAGATGCCAAAATCAATCTGAAAAAAGAGACTTGTAGATCAAACAAAGCATAGGCACAGTACTTCATAAAACAGCATACCAGCCCAAAGAGCAGCCAGCAGCATTGCCACTGGCACATCAAACAAAACTCACCATATTTGGAAGTCTCCAAGACACTGATGGACTTCAAAAGTGCAGTAGTTATTTTTATACTAATGTTACTCAGTTTTTGGTGGAAAATTGGATAGTGCTGATGAAAAAGCAATTTAAAGAAAAAAAGAAGCTGAGGATATAGCTCAGGAAGTGAACACTTACATAGCATCCACAGGGTCATGAATTCAATGTCCAATGCTTTAAAAACAAAAGAAAAGAATGAAAAAGAAGCAAAATTATCAATAATGTCCTCTACAAGAAAAAGTGATTTTTACTATTTTTACCTGGACTTTATGAATGTTTATATTTGTGTGTGTAAAAAATAAATTCAATAACATGCTTCATGATTTTATAATTTTGTTCCTTACTCAGCATTATGAACACACTTCTGTAACATTAGATTGACTCAGTTAATATTAACAACCCAATTGTACACCTAAAATGTACCAATAAACTTAATTAAAAAAAAGTGTACCAAATTATGGATGAAACTGTACCATATTTGCAAAAATATTTCAGCCATGTATAGATTATATAACAGAGATGTCAATAATTTACCTCATATTTGGTGGGTTCTTTGATGCTCTAAAATTCTCTCTTTCAATGAAATATATTATATATAGAAACATCTAAAAATATAGATGAAATATGAACTTTTGGCATGTTGTTTCCTCCCATTTTTTAGTAATTTAATAAATGAGGAGTTACATAGTACATTTAATAACTAAGCAGAAGTTGGTACTGACAGACACAATAGGTTAAACAATAAAATGGTATAAAATGATGACGCAGAATTTTTTAACAATATACATGAATTATATTAAAAATAATTTATTTGACTCTCAAGAATATAATTTTTAAAATTAATTTTATTGGTACATTTTAGGCATACAATATAATGACATTCATCATTGGAAATTTGTACCTTTACATAAAATATCTGGTTCTTATTTCTTCCCTATTCCCCTGCCCTCCCTTCAACCCCTCCACCGTTCCCTATATACAAAGACTTTGTTTCCATTTTTTCCTTTTCTCATATTAATTCCATTCCCTTCTTTTCTTTCCCCAACCCCTCCCACTTCTTCCCCTTTTGAGCTTTTCTTCCTTTTTCACATTATTCAAAAATAAAATTTTAAGTAACACTTCTCTGAAGTCAGAACATTGCAAACTTCTTTTGGTCAGTGACTGTGTCTAATTTATTTTATGTATGTACCTAGTCCCGTCACACAAAATAGGCACTATGGAGATATTAAAATAAATGAAATTATTGGATAATTTACATTAGAAAAATATTAAAACTCTTCTACAGTAGAATGTCCTAATGAAAAAAAATCATAGATTGATGAATTCATATGAAGAGATCTACATTTTAACTTAGTTAATGTTTTAAACCCTTCTTTATAAAATTAGTGCAAGATTTTAATAAATATGATATAATTATATATTGTAACTCTACTTATTTTTTTCTGATAATTAAATGCATTTCATTCTGAACATATCATGTACATACTGAATTGGAAACTAAGCAGGTTAATTTCAGCAAGTAATAGACTAAATTGAAAGATCTAGAAACAGAAAATCTTTTATTTTTATAAATCCTGTGTACTCACACTAGAATTTTCTAATGTTTGTTCATTGTCAATAAGACAATTTGTTGATTATGTTACCATTTTTGGCTAGACTGGACACAATGGCTTTTAATTATATCACAATAAATTTCAAATTGGCAACAGTAAAAATGACAGAATGAACAAACTTAGAAAATATGTTCATATTTTACTTTTAATTAAAGAAATGAAAGTAATTTAAATGAAACAAATTGTAATTTATCAGAGCCACTCTTTTGAAACATAAAATATGCTTTTTTAAATAGCAGTTATCTTTAATATCTACTCAATGTAATGATTTTTCTCATTGACAAAATAAAATAAAAAATTTGCAAGTTATAAAGTAGAAGTTCCTCAAATCTGGGCCATTTACCACCATTTTTAAACAAACATTTTTTGTATGTTTTAAAACAGGGGGGAGAAAGTTTCCAGTCCCTTTCTACACTCTTCTTTGGTTCTCCTGAAGAGGTGGGAATGCATATCTAGCGATATCATAAAACATTTTCCATTACAGCGCTACAATTACTAGTGGAACCATGTTCTTATACTTTCTCTTTCTGTGTGGCTGTGTAAATGACCATGAATGGGAACTTAATCTCTTCTCTTATTTTGAATGTCTGCTGAAACTCTTTTTCTCCTGTTATCTCCTATATCTTATGGGAGTAGATGCAACATTCTAATATTCTGATAAGAGTTTACAGAAGTGAAGGGACTAATGCCCTTACTCCACATGAAGTAATTAGATTTCTAATAATGAAATGACCCTTAATTTTACTTTTGTATAACTGATGCACTGAGAAATTTGAACTAAATTCAAATTAAAGATATAATTTCTTTTCAAGGTTTTTGCTTATTTCTTTATGTATTTATTGACATATTTATGTTTGTTTTAGCAATTTGAATTTATCCTAACCTTATTCTTGTAGTAAATATTTTTAAATTTAAAAAATCTATTACTCTATACCAATATCACATATAAAATAGAAACTATTGACATTTTTATAAGATGTAGATTTAACTTTTTAAATTATGCTATTTATTTTCTTTTTAAGTCTTATTTGGGACAACATGAACTTTTATAATCATATTAATGGTTACTTAAGCATTATCTCTAAGTTTTAATGGTTTCACTGTTTACAGTTTTTCTAGTTTGTTCATTTAGAGCTTTTCATTTTGTTTCAAATTTTGCCTAATTAACTTCCTATAATATATAGAATATATACTTGCAAATAATATCTCATTTTCCCTCCTGTGTAAATAATGTTTCTTTTATATCTTAAATTTGGATTTAATTCAAATTTCCCAGTGCATTAGAAAAATGAAATTAAAAATAAAATATCATGTCATTATTTGAATTCTAGTTAGCTCACATGAAATAAGGGCCCTGGACTATTTTGTTTCTACTATGATTTGTTTTTTCAAATATTTATCTATTTTGTTGGGTGTCTTCAAAAAACCTCTCCTTGAAATTATTTATCTATTCTATTTTCTTAATGCTTTATTGCTGGCTTTATTTTTCATATTTCCATTTATTGTATTCCTGATCTTCACTTTGTGCTTTGTTTATAATTCTTTGAGTTTATTTACTTTTATTTCTTATTATTAAGTGTTATTTGATAAAAGCATTAACTCTCTTAAGTTCCTAGTCACTATAGCTTTGCCTCACTCCTCACTTCTTATTGTCTAATGATTACAATTTTGACATTTTCTTTGACCTTCAAATAATTTAGGATTTATTATCAGTTTATTTTCTAGTTGTAATGCAATTTGAGCAGAGAATGGAGTTTATAATTCCTTATTTTTGTAATGGATTGAGAAATTTTTTGGAATCTAATAATGATCAGTCGCTATAAGTGCTTCATTTATTGTTGGAAAATTATATTTATCTTTAATTTTTAAGATATACAAAATTGAGTATATATAAATATAGAATGTATATATTTATATATATAATTCATGATGTATGAAAGGATACAATTTAATCCACAGTTTTAAATATTTGAAGGCATTCTAGTTTATTTCATTTATTAACCTTTTTTAAATTTTTTAAATATACATGAAAATCTATATTTTCTTATTTAGAAAGTATACATGACAAATATACTTTCTACACATTAGTCCCCAGGTTCAATAAAATGATTATCTCATTTTTATTTCTTCTTTGCACCTATTAATTTGCACATAAGAGCTAATCCTTGCTTTTAGGTAGGCCCAGAAGAGAACCTAGGATATGAGCCCATAATTACTGTTGTTAAATTATTACTTTTCAAATTTATCTTCTGTGCTTCAAAAGTATTTTTAACATTTATAGTGTATTTTATAGCCATATTTGTCCTAAGATATGTTTACTTGTTGTATTGGCCAGGTTTTCTGTTGTTGGGAAAAAATACCAGACACCTGAAACTTAAAGGAAGAAAGGTTTATTTTGGCTTAGTTTCAGAGATTACAGTCTACAGTTAGATGATTCCAGAACAGGAACATCATAGCAGAAGAATATGGTGGACCAAAGCTGCCCACTTCAAGGTGGTCAGAGAGCAGAGTACAGTAGAAGAATGTCACCAAAATCCATACCCTCCAAAGGCACTCAGTTACTCACCTCCTCCAACTGGACTACACTGTCTAACAATACATTTAGCTAGGAACATAAATGGATTAATCAGTAAATATATGTAGTGTCCCCATGATCCAATTTCCTCTCTGGGAATCTCTTAATCCAGTCAAATTGATGGTTTGGATTAACTGGCACAATTGATTTTAATTTTCATTGCCAATTATTATCTTGCATAATCACTTCTCCCAGTTCATAAGTTTTTAAAAGTTTTTGTTTATTTCACTGGCTAATAGACATGTTTGATTAAGGTTTTATCAGCTTTTGATAGTGTTGTTTACTTATTTTAGAGCCAATAAGACTTTCAAAATGAGAGTAGTAGAACTTCCTTTTGAAAATTATTCTGTTTATCTACTGTCTTAGTAACTTTCCTCACTGCTGGGACAAAATACTCAGCACCCGCAACTTAAAGGAGGAGAGGTTTATTTTGGCTCACAGTTTTTAGAAGATTCGGTCCATTGTCAGCTGGCTCCAAGGCAGGAAGACCGTGGTGGAACTGTCTGACAGAAAAAAAGCACATTGTGATGAACATGGAGCAGAGAGAGAGAGAGAAGGGAGGAACCCAATAAGGGCATACTCCTTTCCAGGTCACAACATCAGTGTCCTGCCTCTTCTGACTAGACTCCACCTCCTAAGAGCACATTCAGCTTTACATTCTTTGTGGATTAATTCTTCAGTGATGAGTATGACACCTTATAATACAATCACTTTGTAAAAGTCCAACCTTTGGATAAATGAGGCTTAGGGGGACATTCTGGATCTAAATAATAATATCTGAATTAACTTGTATGGGGGATACTTGTGGGTCATGCAAAGCACTCATTTTTGTTTTTCTTAACTTGAAACTCAGGTAGAAAATAAGCAGGCATTGCTTGTAAAAGCTACAAAGCTATAAACCCACGGATGCTGACAGCAAAAGATGAGGATGGAAACATACAAATAGATTAAGGTCTACAGGAAAACCTGGTGTATATTCTATAGTAACAACATATACAGGGGAATTTAGAAATTCACACATCTGCCAAGGTAGAACATATTCTCAGAAAAGACTAAGACGA
Organism: Heterocephalus glaber; assembly: GCF_000247695.1. The sequence continues at coordinate 1,704,474 of NW_004624836.1, read as the reverse complement.
CCTTAAGGTTTCAGGTTGGGTTAATTTCTAGGCTCAGAGCAAGCCCAGGAAGTGTTGAAGAAGTTTCACAGCACAGAGACAATCCTCAAATACAGAGAGAGTTCCTGTTATTTCAGGACTTCTCCATCAAAACATTAGCTGGACACAGGCTAAAGAAACAGAGATTTTGGTGATTATAAGTGGAAAGAGTCTTTCCCCCAAAAAATATTTTGGTAAAATCTCAATAATTATTATTTTTAAAAGCTACAATGCACAAAAAGAAGTGGGAAAACATGACACAGAGAAACAATAGCACCAACACTGAGGAAGCCCAGACACTGGATTGAATAGAAAAAGTCTTTAAAACAATTGTTAGGTATGCTTTAAAAGCCATACACATATTCAGAAAAAGCTAAAGGAAAACAGTATATGAACAAAAGGATATCTGTACAGAGAAATTATAAACAGGATATATAGAAAAACCCTGGAATAAAGAAAAGCAATACAGTAACTGAAAGTAAAAATTCAGTAGAGGGGGAGACAAAAACCTGAGAAGACAAAAGAATTAGCAAACTTGAAGACAAGACAAAATTATGAAGACTGAGGAACAGAAAAAAAAATAAAGAAGCAAGTTAACAAAGCTCAAAAGACTTCTTAGGCACCATAAAGCAAACCAAGAAACGCATTAGGAGAATTTCAGTAGGCGAAGAGGAAATAAAAGTGTAGAAAAATTAAAGGGCATAAAATGTCTCAAATCTTCCTAAATTTAGTGAAAGAAATGAATCTATGAATCAAGAAGCTCAAGAAACCTGAAGCAGGGTAAACACAAAGAGACACCTACTGAGACATATTGTATTAAGAGTATCAAAAGCAAAGACAATGTAATAATTTTGAAAGTAACAAGATTGAAGCAACTCATAACATACAATAAGATTTTCTACTGATTTCTTACCAGAAACCTCAGAGGTCACAATACAATAAGATGATATGTGTAAAGTGCTGAAAAACCAAAACTTTCAAATGACAATTCTAATTCTAAAAGTTTTCCTTTAAAATATGGAATAAATTAAATCATTGTCAGATAACAGCTGAGCGATTTCACTGCCAGAAGGCCTATCCTATGTGAAATGCTAAATTACATTTTTCAAATTAAAAAGAAATGATGATAGGCAGTAATGTGGAGCCATGTTAAAGGAAGAAAGATCATGTGGTAAAAGTAAATACATGGGAAACTCTAAAACTCAATATTATTATAATTCTCTTTGTAGCTCCAGATTTTATTCTTCACAAGATATACAACTATTGTATAAAATAATTATTAATCTACATTATTAGGCACACAATATATAAAGTCATAATTTGGGATATCAAAAAATAAGGGAGGATAAAAGATGTATGGGAGTAATGTTTTATAATGATTAGTTAAGTAGGTATCTTTCAAATAAGACTGTTATAAATTTAAGGTGTTAGATGTAATTAACTTCACAGAACCACAAAGAAAATATCTACAGAATACATACCAAAGAAAATAAGAATAAAATTGAAACATATTGCTATGGAAAAGGATTAACTAAACAGAATAATATAACAAGGAACAAAGCTGTTATAATAGATACAAAAAATTAAAAAGGCATAATAAGATATTCTGTATCCATAATTATTTTAATGTAAATGAAACACTCCACTCAAAAGAGATGGATATAAAAAATGTATCATTAAAACCAAAATGAAGGAGGGGCCGGGGATTTAGCTCAGCTGTTTAGCCGCCTGCTGCGCAAGCTCAAGGAACCAAGTTCGATCCTCAGTACAAAAAAAAAAAAAAATGGAGATCCAAGATGACTAAATACAGGTTCCCAGAACTTACCTTCTCCTCAAAAAATAGGAAAAGTATATAGGTGCATTTTTCGGTGAGTGTCCATGGGAGAACACTGGAAAACATCAAAATGGGGATTACAATCTTATAAGATTCAGAGATTTTAGACAAAAGTATAATAAGAGAAATAAAATATATCTGCATATGCAGCACAGTCTTTATTGTCTGCATTCATATAAGCATTCTTGCATTCTGGCTTCCCACCTGAATTTTTCATCAAACTTTGCTTCCTACAGTCTAGGACTTCACTAGCCAACAACTCCAAACCTTACTAAACTCCTCATGTAAACCAGAGAGGGGAATCCTCTCCTTTGTAAAGGTAGGGTAAAAGGGAGGCTCCAAGCAAACTGTTTCTAGCGTGGATACTGTCAGCGCTAGCTACCAAAAAGTTTCACAATCTTCACAGTCTTGCCACCTAATTAGATAAGTAACCTGAATTCCACACTGCCCTATTGCTCTCGAAAAAGGATCTCTCATCTTCCAGGGAACACCAAACTGTTGTAGTCAGGAGCCATTTAAGAAGTGAACTACTGTCTGAGGTTAGACTGCCACAGTGGTCAGAAAATCTTACTCCATCTCGGGGACTCCACATACATTCTTACATGCTGACTTGAGGAATAGCTGTCTTGTAACTGCAACTTTGTCCAACTGAGTGTCTGTGACTGAAGCTCACTGGATGCTTTGCACTTTGCAATGTAGGGGGAAGGTATTATTGTCATAGAGGGGAATGGACAGTGATATCCTCAAGAACCAAGACATTGTGCCACTTGCACGCTGATACTAAGGGCATGGCCAAATGCATGTGCACTTGAGTGTATTCAGGACTGACAGCAGGCAACCACATGGTTTCTGTTATCTTCCCCACTTTGCTCTGTAAACAAGTGCCTGTTGCTGACATCATAGAGAGGGAAAACTGTAGTCCACTACTGCCCTGCCTGCAGGGGCATGCTCAGGGTGCATTGAAAAAATCTGTGGCTTGAGTTGTTCTACTACATATGTGCACAGAGAACTTGGGAGAGCTGATTGCCAGTTTTCCTGAGTACAGCTGAGGCCCTTCTCTCTGATGGAAGCTACCACTAAGGAAACAGACAATGATACCAATGTTCCCACTGCCAGTACACCTAGGCATTTCTAGCAACTCTCTTACACTATGCCCAGGTACTTGTTACTGCAGAATAGGAAGGAATACTGTGGATCCCCCTGCTTCATTGCCCACAGCAGCCTTAAGAAGGCCTTAAGCAAACACATAGCTCCAGCTGTTTGGCCCACCACCAGGCTCAGATGATCAAAGATTGACAAGAGGAAATTCACCTTGAGCCAACCATAGCGCTTCTCCCAGACATGCATTACTAATAGAGGGAAAAATCATGGCTCCTGCTTCCACCCCACCTGGGAAATTCTTTCTGTTGCACCACCCTCACAATTTGGCTGATCATGCATTGCTGTTGGGAATGGCTATGAGTATAATACGTGGGGTGCTATGGTTCCTACCAATGACTCTTCATGGAGGAGCTGTGTCTGGACCTCTGATTGGTGGGAGCACAAGACATTTAGAAGATCACTGTGTCAGTTAATCTGAGTTGTCAATTTGGTTGACTTGAAAGACAACTGCTCCTTTAATATGCAAGTGTCAGATATTTTGTCCCAGCAATGGAAAGGTTTCCTTGTGGAGAACACTGGTACCAGGAAGGTGGAGGTGTTGCTATGACTACACCTGACAATGTACTTCAGAAGCCTTTGGAACTGGTTTACATGAGGAGTTTAGTAAGGTTTGGAGTTGTTGGCTAGTGAAGTCCTAGACTGTAGGAAGCAAAGTTTGATGAAAAATTCAGGTGGGAAGCCAGAATGCAAGAATGCTTATATGAATGCAGACATTAAAGACTGTGCTCATGAGGTTTCCGATGGGAATGAGAACTCTACTGGAAATTGAGCAAGAGGCCATATGTGTTACCTTTTGGCAAAGAATTTATCTACAGATTACCCATGTCCTAAGTTTTTGAGTAAGGCTAAACTTAAAGGTGTCAGACTAATTAATCTGGTAAAGAAAATATCAACACACACAACTGATGTGTATTTTGATAGGTACTTCTGGCTTCCTTTATGCAGATTTATAGTGAAAATTTGAAGCAAAAAAAGAGAAGAAATATTTGGAGAACTTTTAATTTGGCCAAAAAAATCATGGGTAAATTTGGGCATAACAGATTTGTGATTGCCGAAGAGATTAAAGTCAATAAAAAGAAACCCTTAACTATTAATTGGGACAAGAAGAAATGCCTTAATGGCATCTCAGTGATTCAGCATGACTCCAACTATCATAAGATCAAGGGTGTAAAAATGTAAACTTTTCATTTGAGAAGAGAGCTCCTGGACCCACTGCTCCAGAAGGGCCACTTATACAATTGGTTCCCCAGTGTTTGTTTTCCACCGTACCCATACATTCAGGCACTCCAAGGGCTCTGCAGCCATAGTTTAAGAGGTCCTGGCTACTGCTCAAGCTGGTGGCAGACCTTGTCATTTTCCATATCATACTGTTTCTTGAGGCGTGTAGAGTGCAAGAGTTGTGTGGTTATGATGGCTTCTACCCATAATTTAAAGGAAGACCTGTGAAGCCAGGAAAAGTTGTATGATAGGGTAAGAATCTCTACCTGTAGCCTTCAGAGAATACTATTTTAAACTGTGAGAGTTAAGCCAAAGCTGCACTGGATCTGCCAGGAAACTGGAAATTCTAGGATCAATGCACATCTGCTGACAAAAGCAGATAATGAGTAGAGATAACCAAAGAAAGAGGCCATAGGGACTGCAACCATAGTCATAGGTGTAGGGCCACTCAAGCTCTCCAGAATTCACATATCAGCACCATGTGTCATGGATGATGGACATGGAGCTACTATCATTAATGTTTTCCCTGTTGGGTTTCAGTCTTAAATTGGATTGATTCTTTTCTATTCTCTTATTATTCCATTTTGGAATGGACATATTTAGCCTGTGCCACTGTATCCTGTGATTTTGTAACTTGATTTTCAATTTTACAGAGGCTCATAGCTAAGAGTTTGCCTTGAGTCTTAAAAAGGACTTTTGAAAAATGCTGGAACTTTTGAGACATTGTGGATGGAATTAGGATGTGTTGGTTGTATCTAGTATATTTCCATCATGTTCAGTAGAACTATGACCTTATTATTGTCTTTGTTTGAAATTTAATCATTCATAATGGGGATATATTTGGGTATCAGATTGGCAAGTGCTGGAATGTGCCAGCTAATCTTGATTTCCATGATTGGCTTAAGAACCAACTAAAAAATAATAAAGCACACTTTTGGGTATATCTGGGTGGGTCACGGAGATATTATCCTCGGGATTATATCCTGCCCCTAACACTTAATTCTCTAGTACTCTTCCCATCTCTCTACTTTCTGGATGTGATGAGTTGAGCAGCTGTCCTTTGTCATTCCCTTCAGCCACAATGTCTATTCCTTAGAACTGATGATCATCTAATGAAACATTTGAAACCATGAATGAAACTTTTCCTTCTTTATGTGGTGACAAACACTAAGTCCCAGCAATGTAAAAGCTGACAATATAGTAACCATATAATTGTGAAGTGATAAACCATAAAAGAAGATACAACAATCTCTATGCATCTAATAATAGAGCATCAGATGTCATAAAACAAACATTATGAAAGTAAAAGAGAGTGGAATACAGTACAATATTATTGGGTGATGTAAAAACCTCATTTTCATAAAAGGGCATGTCATTCATACAAAAAATCTTCAGATTCAAACTATACTATAAAAAGGATGATAAAAATATGGTGTGGGTGTTTTCTGAGCAGCCATTCCACTGCTCACAGCCCAGAAGAAGGGGCTTCTGGGCCACCGTTCCACTGCTCCCAGCCCAGAAGAGATGAGCAGAATGGGCATCGACAGCACCCCTACCCTGTCAAAATGAGAAAACATATTAAAAAGTCTCAAAACCAGACTTCCAGATCACCTACAGCAACCCCAAATGGAAAGGAGATGGAACATTCTGATACTCAACCACTTGGACTCCCTGAACTGGCAACAAAAGAGGATCTGGAAAAAATAAAATCCAAAATAATTTCTCAGATAACAGCAGAGATTATGCTCATAGTGTAAGACATGATTAATAAATCTAGAGCAGACACAGATAAAAAAATAGAGGAGCTGATGAACATGATGGAATCCCAAAATAGAAAAAAAATGGAATCCATAAAACAGATACAAACAGATTTTCTGGAGATTAAAAACTCCATTGAAAGTCTACACCACAGAATGAGGCAATGTGAGGACAGAATTTCAGATACAGAAGATAAGATTACAATTAGTGACTAGGAAAAGAAAAATTGCTTCAAAATTGTAAGAGACCATGAGAAATCAATCCAGCAGCTGCTAGACAATGCAAAGAAGAATAACAAAAGACTGATTGAAGTCAATGAAGAAACAGGAGAGAGTGAAGATGACATAAAAAAACTGTTCACACTGCCCAAGCCCAAGGACCTGAGTTCAATCCCCGGAACCAAAAAAAAAACAAAACCAAAACAAAAAACTGTTCACAGAAGTAATGACAGAACACTTCGCAAGCAGGGGAAAAGGACTTGATGTACAGATAAGTAAGGTATATAGGACTCCAAATAGCCTTGATCAAAAAAGATCTACACATAGGCATATAATTGTTAAGATTCCAGAAACTCAACAGAAGAACAAAGTTCTACAAACAGTTAGAGAAAAAAAAAGAATCACATACAAAGGAAAGCCCACCAGAATCACAACAGACTTCTCAATGCAAACCCTCAAAGCAAGAAGAGCTTGGAATGATGTATTCCAAGCCCTAAAGGAAAACAGCCTCCAAACCAGATTGCTGTACCCTGAAAAACTATCTTTCAAAATTTAGGGACAAATAAAATACTTCCATGACAAAGAGCACCTTAGGAACTTCATAAAGACCAAACCAGCACTCCAACAAATTTTAGGTAATATCCTCAGAACAGAAAATGAGGATCACAACCCCAGGAAGCTCAGCAGAATGAATCCATAGGGTGCAACAAGAAATTAAATGTAAAGGGGGAGAATCCAACAAAAAGAAAAAGTCATGACAGTGATAAGTCAATATGTAGCAGTTATAACCAGCAATTTGAATGGTCTCAATTCATCAATCAAAAGAAACAGGCAGAATCAGTCAAGAAGCAAAATCCAACAATATGCTGCATAGAAGAAACAGACTTAATCCAAAAAGAAACTCATAAATTGAAAGTTAAAGGGTGGAAAACAATACTCCATGTGACAGGAACCCAAGAAAAATCAGGGGTAGCTATCCTCTTTTCAGATCAAGTGGATTTCAAACCAACACTGATTAAGAGAGACAAAGAAGGACACTACATCCTTGTAAACATAAAAATCAACAGGAAGAGATGACAATCATAAATATGTATGCACCACACATTACTGTGCCCAACTATATAAAACAAATACTAATATACATGAAAAGTCATATATGCACTAACACAATAGTAGTGCGGGAACACAATACCCCACTGTCACAAATAGATAGATCAACTAGACCAAAAATAAGTAATGAAATACTAGAACTCAATCAAACTCTTGAACAAATGAACTTAACAGATGTTTACAGAGTGTTCACCCCATGAAATCAGAATACACATTCTTTTCAGCTGCACATAGGTTATTCTCCAAAATAGACCACATACTCATTCATAGAACATGTTTAAGTAAATACAAAGGAATTCAAGATATCCCCTGTATGTTATCAGATCATAGTGTGATACAATTGGAGATCAATAGCAAAAGAAACCTTCAGAATTTCATAAACACGTGAAAATTGAACAGCACACTTCTGAATAACCAGTGGGTCACAGAGGAAATTAAAGAAGAAATCAGACAGTTGCTACAATTAAATGAAAATGCTAATAAAACATCAGAATTTTGGGGACACAATGAAAGCAGTCTTATGGGGGAAATTCATAGTAGTGAATACTCGTATTAGGAAAACAGAGTGAACTCAAATAAACAACCTAACGCTGAACCTCAAATTTCTAGAAAAAGAAGAGTAGGACAAACCCAAAGCTAATACAAGGGAGCAAATTATAAAGATCAGAGCAGAAATCAATTCAATGGAAACTAAGAGGACGATATAAAAATCAATGAAGCCAAGAGTTGGTTCTTTGAAAGAATCAACAAATTTGAAAATCCCTTAGCCAACCTTATTGAAAAATGGAAAGAAAAGGCCCAAATCCATGCAATTAGAAATGAAAAGGGTGAAATTACAACAGACCCAGCAGAAATCCAGAGGATCATCAGTATCTACTTCCAGAAACTATATGCCAATAAGATGGACAACACAGAAGAAATGGACAGATTCCTAGATACATAGGAATTACCAAAGTTGAACGAAGAAG
>NW_004624836.1:1670743-1686449 GCF_000247695.1 Heterocephalus glaber | reverse complement strand
CTACAGAGAAAATACTAAGAAATCTCTAGGAGCCCCTAGAACCTGTATTTGAATTTAGCAGGATTAGAAAACACAAGGTATATATAAAAATTCAGATCTATGTATACTTGCTATAAATGAAGAATTGGGTATTGAAATTTAAAAGTTATATAGGAGTGCAAAGGACCTAGAAAAGTAAAAAGAAAAAACAAAAACAGTGTTGGAAGACATTTAGTATGTAATTTTAAGACTTCCTCTAAAGCTACAGTAATCAAGGCAGTGTTGGTGTAAGGAAAAACAATATAGATCATTGGAATAAAACAGAGAATCTAGAAATAGAATCACACATATATGGTCCACTGAGTTTTGAAAGATTATTTAACATTCATGGTAGATACCTTAGTTCATCCTTCTAATAAGCCTGTTGATCTGGTCTTCCCTATTTCCAGCATCTCCACCTTCCACAAAATTGGTGGTCTTTTTTTTCATTCCACCTCATGCAGAAAATAATTTAAAAGGCCACAGGAAGTTATTTGACTCTTTGAAGCATTTTTCAACAGTATAGATCTCATGAATCAGATCTTCCATGCAAATGATGCCACATTTACCAAGAGATCAAGAAATCAGTGCATTATCGGTCAAGGCAATTCACTTCTTATTGATTTTGCCATAGCCACGCTTGTATATTAGTTCATTTACTGACTTCAGGTTTGGGTATCCCCATGCAATATATGGTTGCACAATTCTCAGCATATTAATTGAAGACTTGTTAAGCTCAACAAAGGTACCATTGAAGATTTGGCGAAGGCGAAGAAGCTGCAACACCTTACAGACCTTTGGGCTCACTCTATTGATCCCCCTGATCTGGATGACAAATGCCAATTTGGATTCTGCAGATACATAGAAGTTGCCAGCTTTTCTTGCCAGCCTTACCATTCGAATTTCAGTTCTGTACATCTGTCTATACTCTTTGTGATATTGCCTGGGTTTTTCATAGATGAGCTTCATCCTTGCTTTTCAAAGCATTTTTTGGGCAAAATTTTTCTCAGGCGCTTTACGTTCAGCTCTGTGAAACGTCTTTGATTTCTCTTAAGGGTTTCTGGCACAGCAGGAACCTTCTTTTTCTTCTCATCGACACCCTCCATGGTTCTAGTCAGAAAAGAGATAAATAGCAAATTTGATTCTTGTTTTTTTTTTCTAGTATTTTTCTACTCTCTGTTTCATTACTTTTTCCTCTAATATTTTCTTCCTTCTGGTGACTTTTGGCTTGGTTAGTTCTTTTTCTAGTTTCTGGAACTGTATGGAAAGATTAATTTATTCATCTCTTTCAATTCTGTTAATGTAGCACTGCACTGCTATCAATTTCCTTCTTATAACTGTTTCTGTTCTATGCCATAATTTTTGATGTGTTGTAATCCCATTTTTGCTTATACCAAATTTATTTATTTTACTTTGAATGTTTCATTGATCCATAGGTTTTTTTCTGTGTTCATTAACTTACATATGTTGGTGTGCTTTCTAGTTTCCTTCCTGATATTTATAGTTTCATAACATTGTGATGAGGAAGATAAGTGATTTCAATATTTTTCAATTTTTAAGATGTATTGTGACTTATCATATGATATAACTGCAGAATTTTTCATATATACTTGAGAAGAATGTGTATTATGCTGTTGTTGGATAGAAGATTCTGTATATATGTGTTACATTTATTTAGTCTATAGCATCATTCAAGTCTTCTATTTCCTGATTGATTTCATGCTGAATGATTTATCCATTGTTGAAAGTAGGGTATTAAAATCTTACTGTTATCATATTGTTATTTAATTCTGCCTCAGTTTTGTTAGCATTTGCTTCATATATTTGTTTATTCCAATTTTTATGCATACATATTTACAATTTTCTCATTATCTTTATAAATTTATCTTTTTATTATTATGTAATGACTTTCTTAGTCTCTTGTGACAGTTTTGGCTTAAAATGTATTTTGTCTTAAAATCTATTTAAAATTTATATAATATCTCTTTCCATTTCTTTGCTTTCAACCTATATATCTTTAAATCTAAACTGAGTCTGTTATAGGCAACATATAATTGAAGCTTTCCTTTTTATTCATTCAGCTATTGTATATATCACACATCTTTTAATGTGTAATTAATTAGTTTACATTTAAAGCAATTATTGATTGGTAATGATTTACTGTGTCATTTTATTTTTTTCTGATTGTTTTAGTGTTCCTTGGTTCCTTTCTTCCTCTTTTGCTGCCTTTCTTTGTCATTTGATTTTTCTTTTTGTTTGTATGCTTTGATTCCTTTCTTTTTCATGTGTAAATCAATTACAGTATTTTGTGATTATTTGAGACTAACATAAACATCTTATAATACTCTACTTTAAATGGATGACACCTTAATTTTATTGGACACAAAACTATAATTCACTTTCTCACTCCCTTCAAGATTTTTGTTATTGATGTCACAATTTACATCTTTTTTGTTATGCATCCTAGTAATGTTTAGAGCTTGGGTTATTTTTAGTGTTTTCTATTTGTTTTTATACTAAATTAAAAATAATTTGTTTGCCAGCATTATACTATGAAGTATTACAGATTGGACTACACTAACTTTTTACCAACGAGTTATATAACCTCATATTTTTTCATGCTGTTAGTAGCATCTTTTTTCAAATTGAAGAACTAACTCTGAAGAATTTCCTGTATTTTATGTAGGTCAAGTGATTGTGAATTATCTCAGTTTTTGTTTACAGAAATCTTTCTCCTTTATTCTGAAGGACAGTTTTGGCTGATGTAGCAGTCTTAGTTGGCCAGGTTTTTCTTTTAGTTAGTTGAATATAACTTTCTTCTCTCCTGCAAAGTTTCTGTTGAGAATTTTATATAGTCTGATGGAAGTTATGTTGTATATGATGGATTGATTTACTATCTCAAGTTCAAATTCTGTCTGTCTCTAACTGCTATAAATTTGATTATACTCCTTGTTGAAGAAAACTTTATGCTCAAATTAATTGCAATTCTTTCATAATCATGAACCTGGATGCTCATATCCATTCCCGTATTTGTTCCTCTGACTGGATAATTTCAAATGATCTATTTGTTTATTTATTAATTCTTTATTTTGCTTGATTGAATCTCCTGTTGAAATTTAGTTTTTATATTCTTTAGCTTCAGAATTTCTATTTGACTCCTTTTTGTGTTTCTATCTTTCTAAAATTCTGATTTTGTTGAAATAAAGTACTTGGATTGGACATTTCCTTTCCCAGTTAGTTAGCCTCAAGTAGAATGCCAGCATATTAGACTCTCCTAGGGTTAGACATTTTATTAAGAAGTACACGATGTTCTTATGAACTTCAAAATAGTTCTATTTCCCCTCTTCTCACCAGAACGATGAGGGAGTTTTTCTTTGATGTTTATTGGTAGAACTTGGTGTAAATCCAGGGAGCCTTTTGATGACTAGAACTTTCTGGAGTGTTTTTTCTAAGACTAGTCAATGATCCTCTAAGAAGTTCTCATTTACAGTTTAGTGTTCCCTAGTTTGTTATTAATTCTTATAGAACTTCCAATTTTGTTTCTTCTTTTCATTTACCTGTCTCCCTCTTGAGTTTTGGGTGCAATGGTTTACCCTGAAATCTCACTACTCTTACAAATTGAAGAATAGTTGTTGATTTTTCTATTTGTCTACCATCTTATTTGCTATTAGGACATAGTGATGGCTTCCACGGTTCTTACAGTGCCAGACAAGAATCCTCCTTTTCATTCACTTTTGAAAATAGTATTAAAATATCTTTACAATTATGTTATGTGCAAAATATATGGTGAATGATTATATCAAAAATACAGTAAAAGACACATTGTCAGTTATCTTCCTCAAAATACCCTCCCCTGCTTTGAACATACTTATCCTATCATTCTTGCCACATTCCAGAGCAGTTCTGGAAGTCCTCTTTATGAGTGATTTAGTAGCTATGATCAAAAATACAGTTGTTATGGTTTAGATCTAAAATGTCACTGAAATATCTTGTGTTTAGTAGGTGATTGGATCATGGACATTCTATAGCTGACATCCTGTTAGAAGGTGGATCTTGGTTATAGATGGAGTACTGGAAGGGTTTATTCTTGGACCTGGCTCTTTCCTTCTCTTTATTTCCTAGATGACATGAGTTGAGCACCTTTTCCTCTGCCATGCACCTCTGTCATCCTATTTCTCCCTTGGATCTATCAACCATAGACTAAAACCATGATCCCCAAAAAACCCCTCTCTAAGTTGTTGGTGTCAGATATTTTGTCCAATGATAAAAAGGAGGCTGAGAAAATGGAGAATGGTGCTGCTGAGTGCCATCCAATACAAAGGCAGACTTGTAAAAACATTACCATGTGTTCTCATCCACCTTATTCAATAAGTCTCACATCATGTAACTTCTCGCTTTTTTCCAAAGTGAAAAGTACAATAAAATTAAACATTTTGAATTGATTCAAGACACTGAGGCAGCAACAAGAGCACAAACAAAGACACCCATGAAAGATTTTCAGAACTGTTTCAGTAAGTGGCAAGAACAATGCGATAAATGTGTTTCAAGTTTCTGTCTGTTGTCTGCCAAGGATTTGAGTAATACATCAAACCAATTTCCTGCTATTTATCCTGATTAAGTTCTGGGATTTACAAGACCAAGTCATTGTACTTTTCATCCAAGTTTGGGTATATAAACCAGAAACCTGGGAGTTACTAATGACAAAAAAAACACCCTTTTACACTCCTCAATCTACATATTCAACCCATAATTATAAAAAATACCTTGATTTCCTTCCTACATTCCTACTTCAATTTATTATTATCATCTTTTACTTGAACTACTGGAATGGTCTCCTAACTGCTCTTAGTGTATTCCTTTTTATATTCCTTTTTTTGTATTTCCTTCATTGTAGTCAGAATCATATTTTTAAAAATCCATTCACAGCACTACTTACAAATACTCAATGGTATTTTTATTACTTTAAGTATAAAAATAACATAGTTTACATAGCTTAGAAGGATCTATATGATCTAGATTCTGCCTATTTCGACTTTTTAAAAATACACTTTTCTTCCCTACGTGTATTCAACCCCCTCTTTCACTTTCACCAACAACCACACTCCTTCCTGTTTCAGGGACTCAGTTCCCACATATTTCTGCCTGAAATAATCTCATTTGGTTAACTTATTTATAGTAATCTTTCAGGTCAAATTTCATGTTTTGAAGAAGAACTCATTATTAGTCCAGAATTAGCCTCTGTTACATGGTCTCATAAACATTGTATACTTTTTTCTCCATAAAAGTGCAATTTTTTAAAAGTATATTTCTCCCAATAAAACTATATGCCCAATAGAGGCCATGTCCATGTGTGGTTTCCTCATAACTATAACCATCTCCAATGTCTGGCACAATGTCTCACAAATTATAAATGCATCATCATTTGTGGGCAGGGGTAAATAGATGATTGTCCCATTTTCTGGTTGACGCAGATTCTGTGATTTGAGTTCGGGGAGAGATAGTCAAAGCTAAACTCTATCACAAAATAATTCCTCACAGATTGCATCATCAGGTTATTCTAGTGTTGTTATACTTTTGAAGCTTTTCTCTTTTTTAAAACTTAATTTTATTGGTACATTTTAAGTATACAATATAATGACATTCATCACTGGAAATTTGCACCTTTACATGATCTCTCTTGGTTCTTATTTTTTTCCCAATTTCCCTGCCCTCCCTTCAACCTCTCCATCCCTCCCTATTTATAAAGACTTTATTTCCATTTTTTCATTTTCTCATATTAATTCCATTCCCTTCTTTCCTTTCTCCTACCTCTCCAACTTCCCCTTACCCTTTGCCCCTTTTCTTCCTATTTCACATTATCTACTATAGCTTTTAGTACTTATTTACACTTTCAGTTTCTCAAACTAGAGAAACTATTTGGTATTTACACGTGTCCTATTTATTTCACTTAAGAGTATGGCCTCAATGTGCATCCATTTAGCGATAAATGTCGCTAATTTATCCCTTCTCCAGTTGATGGGCATTTGGGCTGTTTCCAAGTTTTAGCTATTACAAATTGTGCTGCTATGAACATGGGTGCACATATATCAATGAGGTATGATTCTTTTAATTCTTTGGGCATGATACCCAGCAGGAGAATAGCTGGGTCAAATGGGATTTCCAGCCCTAGTTCTTTGAGGTACCACCATACTGATTTCCATAGCGGTTGCACCAGTCTACACTTCCACCAGCAGTGGAGCAGTGTTCCTCTTTCCCTAAAGACCCGCCAGCATTTGTTTTTGGTTGATTTCATGATAGCAGCCATTCTTTATGGGGTGAGGTGGAATCTCAGATTTGTTTTCATTTGCATCTCTCAAATCACCAGAGATGTTGGACATTTTTTCATGTATTTATTTGCTATTTCTACCTCTTTGTCTGAGAAATGTCTGTTCATTTCAGATGCCCATTTTTGAATTGGTTCTTTAAATTTGGGAGGTCTGATCTTTTTAAGTTCTTTACAGATTCAAAATAGTAGACTTTTGTCTGAGGGACCGGTGGTGAAAAATTTTTCCCACACTGTAGGTTGTATCTTCACATGGCTGGTGGTTTCTCTTGCTGTGCAGAAGCTTTTAAATAATTTTAATAAGAAAAGTTCCCACTTGTTGTTTGTTTGTGCTACTACACGGGAAAGTGAGGTTTTGTTCATAAAATGTTTTCCTACAAGAATGTCTTTAAGAATTCTACCTAACCTCTGCTCCAGCCGGTTCAGCATTTCTGTTTTAATATTTAGATCTTTAAACCATTTCTATTTTAATTTAGTGCATGAAGAGAGATATAGGACTAGTTTTAATCTTTGGCAAGTTCAAATCCAATTTTTCCAGCACCGTTTATTAAAGAGGATATCTTTTCTCCAGTGAGCGTGTTGGCTCCTTTATCAAAGATGAGATGGCTGAGTGTGTCTGGAGCTGTTTCTGTTCCACTGATCCTGTGGTCTGTTTCTTTGCCAGTACCATGCTGCTTTTATCACAGTAGCTTTCTAGTATAGATTCAAGTTGTGGATTGTGATACCCCCTTCCAAGTCACTGTTACCTAGAACTGCTTTTGCTATTCTGGGTCTCTTCTAGTTCCAAATGAATTTTTGGTTTGTTTTCACAAGGTCTGTGAAGTATGCTGCTGGGATCTCAATTGGGATTGCATTGAATCTATATAGCAGCCTTGGAAGTGTGGCCATTTTCACTATATTAATCCTTCCTACCCAGGAGCAAGGACTGTCTTTCCATTTTCTGATATCATCTTCAATCTCTCTTTTCAGAATGCTATAGGTTTCAGAGAAGAGGTCTTTGATTTCTTTCATTAGGTTGATTCCTAGGTATGTCAGTTTTTTGGATGCTATTGCAAAAGGAATTATTTACCCTATTTTTCTCTCAGTGAGTCTGTTGTTCGTGTAGAGGAAAGCTATTGGTTTTTGTGTGTTGACCTTGTATCTAGCTACTTTATTGAATTTAGTTATGAAGTCTAGAAGACTTTGGTGGAGTTCTTGGGGTCTTCTATATAGAATATCATGTCATCTGCAAATAATGACAATTTGACTTCTTCTTGGTAAGTTTTTAATAACATTTTCAATTCCATTGGTTGATATTGGGTTCTTTAGAATTTTTAGGTCTTCTTTGTTCAACTTTGGTAATTCATAAGTATGTAAGAATCTGTCCATTTCTTCTGTGTTTTTCATCTTATTGCCATATGGGTTCTCAAAGTAGTTATTGATGATCATCTGGATTTCTGCTGGGTCCATTGTAATTTCACCCTTTTCATTCCTAATTGCATGGATTTGGTCCTTTTCTTTCCTTTTTCTGATAAGGTTGGCTAAGAGTTTGTCAGTTTTGTTTATTCTTTTGAAGAACCAACTCTTGGCTTCATTGCTTTTTTATATCATTCTCTTAGTCTTCATTGCATTGATTTCTTCTCTGATCTTTATAATTTACTCCCTAGTATGACCTTTGGGATTGTCCTGCTCTTCTTTCTCTAGAAGCTTGAGTTTCAGCATCAGGTTGTATAACTGAGTTCTCTCTGTTTTCCTCATACGAGTATTCACTGCTATGAATTTCCCTCATAAGACTGCTTTCATTGTGTCCCATAGATTCTGATATGTTGTATTGTCCTTGTCATTTAATTGTAGGAACTGTCTGATTTTTCCTTCAATATCCACTGTGACCCATTGGTTATTCAGAAGCGTGTTATTCAATTTCCATGTTTTTGTGAAATTTCTGTGAGGTTTTTTTGCTATTGATCTCAAATTTCATTGCACTATGGTCAGACAGTATACAGGGGATAACATCAATTCCTTTGCAGCTACTTAAACATTTTCTGTGAGAGAGTATGTGGTCTATTATGTAGAATGACATGTGTGCAGCTGAAAAAGATGTGTATTCTGATTTTGTGTGGTGAACACACTGTGAACATCTGTTAAGTTCATTTATTCAGGAGTTTGATTGAGTTCTAATGTTTCATTGTTTATTTTTTGCCTAGGTGTTCTATCTATTTGTGACAGTGGGTTATTGAGGTCCCCCACTATGATTGTATTAGTGCTTATTTGATTTTTCATGTCCATTATTATTTGTTTTATATAGTTGGGTGCACTGGTGTTTGGTGCATATATATATATATATATTTATGATTGTCATCTCTTCCTCTTGGATGTTTCCCTTTACAAGGATGTAGTGTCCTTCTTTGTCTCTCTTAATCAGTGTTGGTTTGATATCCACTTGATCTGCAAAAAGGACAGCTATTCCTCCTTTTTTGTGTTCCTATCACATGGAGTATTGTTTTCCACCCTTTAACTTTCAGTCTATGATTTTCTCTTTTAACTAGGTGTGTTTCTTGTATTCAGCATATCATTGGATCTTGCTTCTTGACCCATTCTGCCAGTCTATTTATTTTGATTGGAGAATTGAGACCATTAGTACTGATGGTTTTAACTAATACCTATTGACTTATCATTGTCATGACTTTTTCTTTTTGTTGGATTCTCCCCCTTTGCATTTAATTTCTTGTCATTCCCAATGGATTCATTCTGTTGGGCTTCCTGGGGTTATGATCCTTGTTGTCTCTTCCTAGGATATTGTCTAAAATTTTTGGAGTGCTGGTTTGGTATTCATGAAGTTCCTGAGGTGCTCTTTGTCATGAAAGTATCTTATTTCTCCATCAATTTTGAAATATAGTTTTTCAGGGTACATCAATCTGGGTTGGAGTCTGTTTTTCTTTAGGGCTTGAAATACAGCACTCTAAGCTCTCCTTGCCTTGAGGGTTTGCACTGGGAAGTTTGCTGTGATTCTGATGGGCTTTCCTTTGTATGTGATTTGTTTCTTTTCTCTAACTGCTTGTAGAAATTTGTGTTTTTTTTTGTTTTTCTTTTTTTTGGTACTGGGGATTGAACTCTGGTCTTTGTACTTGCACAGCAGGCAGTGAAACCACTGAGCTAAATCCCTACTCCTTAGAAATTTGTCCTTCTGTTGGGTTCCTGGAATCTTAACTATTGTATGCCTCTTTGTAGATTTTTTTTTTGATCAAGGCTAGTTGGAGTACTATATGGCTCACTTATCTGTATGTCAAGTTCTTTTCCCCTGCTTGGGAAATTTTCTGCCATCACTTCTGGGAACAGTTTTTCTATGTTGTCTGCACTCTCCCTTGTTTCTTCATTGACTCTGATCAGTCTTATGTTATTCTTCTTTGCATTGTCTAGCAGCTACTAGATTGATTTCTCATGGTTACTTACTATATTAAAGATATTTTCCTTTTCCTGGTCACTAATTGCTATCTTATCTTCTATATCTGAAATTCTGTCCTCATATTGGCCCATTCTGCTGCTTAAACTTTCAATGGAGTTTTTAATCTCCTGGAAATCTATTTGTTTCTGTTTTATGGATTCCATTTGTTTCCTATGTTGGGATTCCATCATGTTCCTCAGCTCTCCTATTTTTTTATCTGTGTCCTCTCTAAATTTATTAATCTTGTCCTGCATTATGGGCACAATCTCTGTTGGTATCTGAGAAATTACTTTTGATTTCATTTTTTTTAGATCCTCTTTTTTTGCCAGTTCAGGGCTACCAGGTGGTTGTGTATCAGATTGTTCCATTTTCTTGCCCTTTATGGTTTCTTTAGGTGATCTTGAAGTCTGGTTTTGAGACTTGTTTATGTGTCTTCTCATTTCAAGGGTTGGGAGGGTTGTGTGCTGTGAGCGTCTATGCAACTCACCTCCTTGGTGCTGGAGGCAGCTCTGCTCCTTGGCAGAGGGGCAGTGGTATGGCGTACTGGAAGGTACCTCCTTGTTGCTGGGGGTGGCTCTTTTCCTCCGTGCTCAGGCCAGATCTGCTCCTTGGCACTGTGGGTGGTCGAAGTTTTTCTCTTTTTAACAATATTCATTTAACCAGGACACCTAGCCAGAGACTTAGCCAGAGACTTAGCCAGAGACCTAGCCAGTGATGACCCCATGGGCATGGCCAGCAGCTGCCAGCTCAGCCGCCCAGGCAGAGTGTGCATGGGCTGACTGTGCCCTGCTCAATCCAGCACACTCTGCCCAGCCCACTTTCAACCTGGAGAACTTGCCTCAATTTAGATCCACACAACAGATGTACAGGGGGGCATAAAGGCCACTGTCCTGAGCTGCAGAAGTGAAAAACAGAGAGAGAGGCTCTCTCAGGCTCCCTGATGAAAACTTAAGCCCACTGGGAAAGTGAAGAGAATCTCTGCAATAAAGGCACACCAGACCACCATCCTTGGTAAGTTGGAAGGATCATCACCTCCTATTGGAACCTGGACTATCTTCATAGGAAAGGCAGCTGGAACCTGCAATAGAACCTTCCAGAGTTCAACTCTGCAGGCAGACAGGGAGCTCAATTTGGGACTTGCAGCCAGAACTCTGCCTGAACCTCATGGGTCTGTGAATGGCTTATTGAGACTTATAGACTTATAACTGCACAGTGCTGCCCACGTTGTCTATTGTGACAGCAGAAACATAACCTGAAGGAGGACTTTCATTTTTATCTTTCATTATTTTCAAAACTAATACTATTTTTTTGCTCTTATTTTAAATTTTTTTCTTCTTCACTACTCTTTTAAAAAATTTATTTTTCTGTTTTCTTTCTTTTCTCTTTTCTCTCTCTCTCTCTCTCTCTCTCTCTCTCTCTCTCTCTCTCTCTCTCTCAGTCTCACATTGTTGTTCATCTCCTTTGGGTTTCTGTTCTGCCCCCAATTTGTATTTCTTCTTTATCTTTCTTTTCTTCTCTTTCCTTCTCTTGTCTTTGCTCTCTGGGCTCACTGCTAACCTTACCCTATCCTTCTACTTACATATTCCTCCTTCCCCAACTCCTTCTAACTCCCCATCCTTAAGGGTAAAGTTACTATCTTGAAGAGTTTAATCACTATAAACATATGTTGGGTTGGTCCTTGATTTTAATTTAATTCACACAGTTAAAGGGAATAGATTAATAATTACCCCCAAATTGTCATTTTCTAAGAGGTACTTGATGCTATTGTGTTGCTGATTGTATCACTTGGGCTAAGGTGTTGTGATTGATCTAATCAGTTGTCCTTCCTGGTATAATGTAAATGATACAGCCTCAGTGCCATTAGAGACTCAAAATCTAAAGACAAGCTATATCTGGAAGCCACTTCTGAGAAGTAATCATTCCATAAGTGTTCTAAATACAACAACAAAGATACCGACAATAAACAACTTCAAAATATCCACTGAGGAACTAAACCAAGGAGAGCACCAAAAACAAAAATGAGAAGACATTTAAGTAAGGCATAAACTCAGACTTCCACCCCACAAAAGGCAATTTCTGGGGGAAACAAGGTGGTAAAGTCTGATAACCTTGCACCTGGACAACCTGAACTGATAGCACAGCAAGTAACAAAACAGATGAATCAGGCTCTAGAAAAATTCAAAACAGAAATAATCTCCCAGATAACTACAGAGATGGTGAGCAGAGTAAAAGACATGATTAGAGGCTCTAGAACAGAAACAGATAAAAAAAAATAGATGAGCTCAGGAACATGCTGGAAGCCATGAATGCCCAGCACAGGAAAGAAATTTAAACCATAAAACAGATTCAAACAGATATTCAGGAGATTATAAACTCCATTGAAAGCATGGAGAGCAGATTAAGGGAATCTGAAGATAGAATATCAGATACAGAAGACAGGATTGTGGTTAAGGACCATGAAAACACAGATCTCTTCAAAATAGTAAGGGACCAGATAAATCAATCCAGCAGCTGCTAGACGATGCAAAGAATAACATAAGACTGGTAGGAGTCCATGAAAAAACAAGAGAAAGTACAATCGACATACAAAAATTTTTCAGAGAAATAATAGTAGAAAACTTCTCAGACAGAGGTGGAGATTTGGACATACAGATTAGTGAGACCTATAGAACTCCAACTAGCCATGATCAAAAAAAATCTACACCTAGACATATAATAGTCAAGATCCCAGACACCAAACAAAGGAACAAACTCCTACAGGCAGTTAGAGAAAAGAAACAAATCACCTACAAAGGAAAGCCCATTAGAATCATATCAGACTTCCCAACACACACCCTTAAATCGAGGAGAGCCAGGAATCAAGGATTTCAAGCCCTAAAAGAAAATAACATCCAACCTAGACTGTTGTATCCTGCAAAATTATCTTTCAAAATTGATGAGGAAATTAGATACTTGATGACAAAGAACACCTGAGAAGATTCATGAACACCAAACCAGCACTCCAAACAATTCTAAGCAATATCCTAAAAAAAGGCAATGAAGGCCACAATTCCATGAGGCCCAACAGAGGGAAGCCACCAGACAAGGTAAGAAACTAAAGGGAAAGGGGGAAAAACAAGAAATAAAGGAGCCAACAACAGTAAAACATCATGACAAGAATGAGTCAATATCTATCAATTATAATTATCAATGGTAATGGCCTCAATTCACCAATCCAAAGAAACAGACTGGCAGAATGGATTAAGTAGCAAAACCCAACAATATGCTATATACAAGAAACATACTTAAATCAAAAAGAAATTCATAGACTGAAAGTAAAAGGATGGAAAACCATCCTCCATAAAACAGGAACACAGAAAAAGGCAGGGGTAGCAATATTATTTGCAGACAAAGTAGATTACATACCAAAACTATTTAAGAGAGACAAAGATGGTCACTACATCCTTGTGAAGGGAACAATCCAAGAGGAAGAGATGACAGTCCTAAATATATATGCCCCAAACACAAATGCACCCAACTATATAAAACAAATATTAAAGGACATGAAAACCCAATAAGCAATAATACAGTTGTAGTGGGGGAACTCAATACCCCACTATCACAAATAGACAGAGCATCTAGAAAAAAATTAACAATGAAATTCTACAACTGAACCAACCTATTGAACAGATGGGCTTAATAGATGTTTACAGAGTATTCCATCCCACAAAATCAGAATACACATTCTTTTCAGATGCACATGGGTCATTCACCAAAATAGATCACATGATAGATCATAGGACATGTCTAAGTAAATGTAAAAGAATTGAAGTTACCCCCTGTAATTATCAGACCATAGTGCAATAAAATTGGAGATCAATAACATAAGAAATTGCAAAACTCCCACAAACACATAGATATTACACAACACCCTCCTAAATAACCAGTGGGTCACTGAGGAAATTCAAGAAGAAATTAGTTTCCACAAGTAAATGATAACACCATTACAACATACAGGAATGTATGGGACACAAGGAAAGCAGTTCTACACGGGAAATTCATAGCAGTGACTGTCATATTAGGACAACAGAGAGAACTCAGAAAAATAACCTAATGCAGAACCTCAAGCTTCTTGAAAAAGAAGAGAATAACAAACCCAAAGCTCGTATACGAGAGGAAATTATAAAATCAGAGCAGAAATCAATGCAATGGAGACTAAGAGAACCAAACAAAAAAAAATCAATGAATCAAAGAGTTGGTGTTTTGAAAGAATAAATAAAATCAATAAAGCTTTAACCAACCTTATGAAAAAAAAATGAAATGAAAGGCATAAATCCATGCAATTAAGAATGAAAAAGGTGAAATCACAACAGACCTAGCAGAAATCCAGAGGATCATCAATACGTATTTGGAGAACCTGTACTCTAATAAAATGAAAAACATAGAAGAAATGGACAGATTCCTAGATGCATACAAATTGCCAAAATTAAATGAGGATGATATAGAAATTCTAAACACCCCAGTTACATTGAGTGAAATTGAAAATGTAATAAAAAATTTACCAACAAAAAAAGCCCAGGTCCTGATGGCTTCACTGGTGAAATCTATAAGACATTTAAAGAAGAACTATCACCATTACTCTTTAAATTCATCAAGAATATTCAAAGGGAAGCAAGGCTTTCAAATTCATTCTGTGAAGGAAGTTTTACTTTGACTACAAAACTGGGGGAAGACCCAACCCAAAAAGAGAACCACAGACTAATCTCACTGATGAACATAGATGCAAAAATCATCAACAAGATACTGACAAACAGAATACAGAGGGTCATCAAGAAGATCATACACCCTGACCTAGTTGGATATATGCCAGGAATGTAAGGATGGTTGAACATTTGTAAATCAATAAATGTAACACACTATATCAGCAGAGTCAAGGACAAAAACAATGTGGTCATCTCAATAGATGCAGGAAAGGCATTTGACAAAATCCAAAACCATTCATGATAAAAACACTACAGAAAATTGGAATAGAAGGTCTTTATCTCAACCTGATTAAGGCTATCTATGAAAATCCAACATCATACTAAATGGTCAAAAACTGAAAACTTTCATGGTAAAATCAGGATGAAGACAAGAAAGCCTACTATCACAATTCCTGTTCAATATTGTTCTGTAAACATTAGCCACAGCAATTAGAAAACAGAAAGATATAAAAGGAATAAAGATAGGAAAGGAAGATAACTGTCATTATTTGCTTATGATATGATACTTTACATAGAAGCCCCAAAAAACTCTGCCAAAAGACTTCTAGACCTAATTGACAGATTCAGTAGTGTAGCTGGATATAAGGTTAAAACTCAAAAAACAATAGCCTTCTTATACACAGATATCAGGCTCACTAGGAGAGAAATTAGGGAAACAATTCCTTTTAAAATAGCATCCAAGAAATAAAATATCTAGGAATCAATCTAACAAAGAAAGCAAAAGACCTCTGCACTGAAAACTACAGCACTCTGAAAAAGGAGATTGAGCAAGATATAAGAAAGTGGAAAGACATTCCTTGTTCTTGGGTAGGAAGAACCAATAGAGTGAAAATGGCCATACTTCCAAAACTACTATATAGATTTAATGCAATGCCAATTGAAATTCCAACAATATACTTCACAGAAATAGAGAAAACAATCCAAAAATTCATTTGGAACCAGAAGAGACATAGAATAAATCACAATTCTAGGAAAAGGAGGCATGGCTGGGGATATCACAAACTCCAACTTGAAACTATACTACAAAGCTACTGTGATAAAAACAGCATGGTACTGGCAAAGAAACAGACCCCAGGATCAGTGGAATAGATTAGAAGATGCAAAAGCAACTTCAGACATACTCAACCACCTCATCTTTGACAAAGGAGCCAACCACCCTCATTGGAGGAAAGATAGCCTATTTAATAAATGGTGTTGGAAAAA